>JAECUM010036040.1:0-66660 GCA_016617855.1 Megalonaias nervosa
CTGTTAAGATGGTTTGTCAATATGGACAAAGAATTTGTTTATGTAACAATAGATAAATTTCGGGAGCCATACCACGACCATGTTATATCCGAATTCGTGTTATAACGGAGCGTGCTATAGCGGGGCCACACATCAGAGGTCTCATTAGGATTTTAAAAGTAGGAGTCCAGGACTCCCATTCTGGTAACAAAATAGGAGTCCAACCAGCAAAAGTTGCAGTCCCCTCCCAGAAAATGTGGAACTTTGCAGATCTGAAGAACTATTGGTTGCCATTGAGTTTAATTTACACATTCTTTACACCACTGACATTGCTCTTGTTCATCAGACTGCTCTGGTGGCCTAGTGGTTAGAACGTCTGCCTCTGATGCGGGAGGTCGTGGGTTTGAACCCCAGCCGAGTCATACCAAAGACTTATAAAATTGGTACTAGGAGCTGTGCTCAGCATTGAGAGGTTAGTGATAGGACTGGTCAACCTGGTGTCAGGATAATGCGACTGGGTGGGACATGATGCTACATGTCTGTGGCATGATGCCCTATAAACTGTCACGCTGCAGACATTGTAGTGATATGACTGAAATTTTTTAAAATCTACGTTAAAAATCCAAATCACTCACTCACTGTTCATCAGAATGAGACTGAATTTTGTCAATCTATGGAAAGGTCCTATTCTAAACACTAAGCCAGGCATTAATCACTTTCTTACACTTGGCTACTGTCCCATCCACACTATCAGTTCTAGCAAATTTAGCGCTCTTCTGAATGTCATTAAATCTTCGTCAATCTGCCATTTAACCACAAAATACTTGTCCAAATTTGCAAACGGCATTTTGTCTAAGTCTCAACATGTCCTGATTTCGAGATCACATGCACTAATTATTCAGCTACCTCGGAAGTGAACACAATAATGAATGCTAAAGTTGTTCATTTGATGTACTCTAAAAAATGACCACATGTACATCTCATGGGTTTTCTGCCTCTAAATTCAATCATTGTAAATATCAGCACATTTTCCCACCCAGCAGCCAGTTGAAGTATTTGCACTTGCTGCCCAAATATTGTGCCATGTTCCTTTGACATACTCTTATAATGACAACATGCTCATCAGGGGGTCTTTCAACCACTGAATTATGTCATTGTAAATATCAACACAGCTAAAGTGATCAATTGATCAACACATTTTCCCACTCAGCAGGTGGCTGAAGCAGGACTGGCAAGTCTCTGAATTTGCCACCCAGCTATTACATGTGAATAGAGGACTCTCGCTTAAGTGATTTTCTGTATCCCAGATAAAAAAATATGCATCCAAATATGCGTGATTAAGGATTTCCAAAACCTCTGTGCATTACAAACACATAGCAAGCTACTGAATCATATCATAATAAACTGTATCACATGACTACTGTTTTTCTAATGTTAATTGGCCTATATCTTAATTCTCATGTAACATGTGTAATAATACTTTATGACATTACAAATGACATCATATAATATCATGCAAAGGACAAAACTGAGGCAATCCAAATGAATTTCAAGGTCATTTCTCTACACTTTTCTGAGGTCTGCTGAAATAAAAAAAATGTTGTGACTAAGATTTAAATTATTGAAAAGTTTGATAAATTTAGTTTTAAATGAGCACTCATGTTATATCCACCGTCTAAAAGAATAAGTCAGATAAAGGAAATACTTTTTGGTAATTTAGCATATTCTTGAAAAAGAAAGACCTTGAAATTTTTTAATTTTAACTGATCCTTAATAAAACCACTGCTGATCACTCAAACAAGTTAGTAAAAGACTACAATAAAACCATGGACACGTTAAAATCAAAGCTACAGTTAGCTATTTCCTTCTAAAAATAGTACTACATCAATGACAGTATCAAAGGCTTTAAACTTTATATTTGAAAGTAGGAGCTCACCAACATCTCATTCATATTTGTTTCAAATAAGGTCCAATAACTTTCAAGCTGTGACACTAAGGTTACTATGAAAGGGCTGCTGAGATATCTGTAGTCTGAAAAGAAAACAAAATGCAATTTTGAATGAACTCCATCAGTTTTCTTTACCACTAATCATATCTTGTGCATATATCTTCTATTTATTAAATTCTTCTTCCATTGCCAATGTTATACAATAAAACATGCTAGTCAAGAGTGAATTATAGAACCTAATTATGGTATATTTACTGTTGGTTACAGTAGACCACAGCAAGTTCAAGCTTCTGAAGTCTTCTGTAGATGTTTTAATATGGCCCTACTGTGCAAATGACATCTTTTTTCAGTTGCAACATTGGGGAATATATTTATTCTTGACAGTTTTCCAGTGGGTTTTTTTTCCTTTTCAACTGATTTACATGGGTAAAGCTGATGCACATTTGCTCATTTCATTGTGTAGTTTGTGCAAGTCATTAATAATACGAATACACATCTATGTTTCTTGCTGTCAAGTCTATTTTTCTTCAAGAAGTGTATTTTCCATCATCTAAAAAAAAATCATTTAAAAAAGGGGAGTAAGAAATAAAAACAATGAAAAATTAACACCTGCAACACATTCTGAAAGAATGAAGACACGGTAAGAAAAGACAAAGAATAGGCCTGACCACATAATGATGCTGCAAATGTAAACACAGAAAACAACACCAATGACCATACACAACAGTTGCTTGCTTGTGGTGATGGATGCAAAAGAACACAAAAGAGCTACCATACTAAAGTATATACAATTCTGATTCTTCATTAATGTACCTAATATTTAATACAGTATATTCAATATACTTACCACTGATAGTTTTCTAAACTGCCATAACTGAAAGTTATTGATTTCAACTTACATGTAGATGGACTTCCATCAGTATTTCTAAGTATTTTACAGTTAGGAACATAAAACAATGTTGATGGATATGTATTTATATAATTACTAAGTACTGTAGTATGATTTATATTCATGGGTTTCAATTTTAACTTGTGGTTTTGTTAAAAAAACCCAAAGAAACAAGACATTTTCATGTGTACTTAAATTCATGGTTTTACCTGTCAAAGCTTGCACATTTGTAGGTATTTAAATTCATGAATTAACCTCTACCAATGCCCCATGTAAAAATACAAAATAATTCAACTACAGTATGATGACAAAAACAGGTTGGTTGTTTCAGTGGTTAAAACACTACTACCATCTGTATGAGCACAAATCAAACACCTGTAAAAACAAATCACTTACACTCAGCATCAAAGGGAGGTAATACTGCTACTGGTAGTCAGTTATTAAAGTACTTACATTAAAAACTGTCCGTAAAGTTGCACCATCAATTACTTTCTGATGACCATGGCATTAACACAGTGGCTGAAGAGTGATAAAATTCAACTCAGATGCCCAGTAGTTTGGATAAAGTCATCATTTTACATGTCAACCAAACATGTGACCAACTACCCCATGCTCAATGCAATTAGTAAGCGGTGTCAACATTTGAGGAGTTCAGCGCATATCAAAGTGTAAAGCTGCTAATGAAATTGAAAAAAGAATGCTATCAATCATTTGTTTCACCTGCCTCATTATGAACCAACTTCTACCACTAGACTTTACTTAAAACCTCATCAATCAATTCTTAATGGAAAATGTGTGAAACAGTGGACCTAATTATCTGTGCCTTTGAGAAAGCTAGACTTGTTTCATTCAACAATTTCAGGATTATTTTACCCAATAAACAGTTGTGTGTACCAGCAGACTTGGTTGATGTCATGTTGGTTCTGTGCTTTTGTTAGGAAATCAATGATGTGTGAGCCTCAGTACTTTCCAATAATTTGTGTATACACAGTATCAGTAACTGTGCTTTAAGCAATAGTTTTTAGTACCTCTAAATCATTTGTTAATGAATGAATAAAATATGATGTTCTTTCATTAGGATTTAATTATTTTGACAATAGTTTCACTTGAATGAAGAATTGATTTGAGTAAGTATTAAATCTAATTTTCATTCATAGTATCATCTCTTTCTTTCCTTCATTTTCAAATAACAGTGTTTGAGTAACATATGGTTTTTCATGTTCCTCTCTATCCTTACCTATCTCACAATATACCAATTTAAGGTAGTGAGTTGAAATTACAGCTAAGGAATACTTTATAGATTCATGAACATTTAAACAATATGCTTTATAATTCTTTTTTAATGCTTAAAATAGAACATGTGTAAAAGTTAATATATGTTACCAGATTAAAGAAATGACACCAATTTATTAAACAGTTTTGTTTGATCTCAAGGAATTAAACATAGTAAACAAATTGGGGGTGGGGTGGGACTTCTTTATCACATGTAGCTCATTTTTCATTGGGTCTCTAAATTCATGGTTCTGGGCAACAATTAAATTCACAAATATTGGTACCCAACACAATTTAGTATACTACCATGTATGACAAATTTTATTTAAAGATCCCTTCGTAGAGGGAAATATCATCACTTTATGTAGACTATGAGCATCCTTTTTATGAGCAAGCATTTTAAGACTGTCACCCAAACATATTCTGACCTGTTATGTGCGTCCATCTGACCTAGATGGGTCTTTCTGTTGACATCGGGGTGAAGCAGGGACCAGTGGTATACTAATTAAAACACTAAGTCATATTGTAATCTACTGTTTATATCCAAAATACACACTAGCTCTGTCCACCTCTCCAAATTCTACACTAATGTTTATCTACATTGTTTCTCACTATATTTGTCCACTCAGAATATCTATCACTCCATTATGTCTATTAGGTATCCTTTCTCTTAACTCCACATCTTGTATATCTGTCTGATTCTTATTTCCAACTACATCTTATCGCTACTGTCCCTTTTTCTTTCTTTATTTCTTTGTGCCCTTTTCTTTCTCTACTCTTCTGTTCTGCCCACTATATCTTGTATCTGTTCTATATACACATATCATAATCCCACACCCTTTCCCGACATACAGAATATGATTGGCTAACCATTACTAGATGAATGACAGCTCCCTTCCCCCAGATCATACCATTAACTAAATGGTGCTGAAACAGCAGGAATATGACACAGTTATCCAGATATGTTATGATGCTGACCCGTTCATCCAGATTTGTCAAAGCCTTCCTGAAACCCAAAAACTTTATTTGCTATGATATGTTCTCACACCCAACTTACATTAGTTTCTATGATGCTGACCTAGTTACCCAGATTTATCATTGCTTCCCTCACATCTATTTCTGAAATTCCCATATTCACACACCCAACGTATTACTAGTTAGAAACCTAATATTGGTACTGCTATATATTTTACTTTTTCCCCACACAAAATCCCTTTATCATAATATATTGAAAAATATAAAAGCACAAAGTTGGACATGCCTTTTAATTCACCTTTACAGTTGTAAGAATCTGTGTCTTCAGTTATACTGGATCATATGTTGAAGTAATAAATAAGAATATATAAATGAAATAGGTTACCAAATTCTATTCACAAAATAAAAACATGCAGATGCTATGCTGAGTGCCATAAAAACACCATTTGATAATCTCAGTGAGGCTCTAATAATGAAATTTTGCAGTTCTCACAGTGTTAATCTTTTTAGGCTAGTTACATACATATTGGTGTACTGGAACCAAGTTTTTAATTTGATTATTAAGTGAATAATACTGAACCTATGTCTGCCACAGCAAAAATGGGAGCCGATTTAATGCTTTCGCTTTGGGTGTTTAATACCATTATTCATCATGTGATAATATATACAAGGCAGCCAGTATATTTGGTAGAGAAAGAACATGGGAAGGATCGCCAACCCATCTGAAGCTACTACTGGCAAGCTTTCTCATATAACCACATTAGTCGAGCCATTAGACTTGAACTCACACAGACATAGGTGAAATGTGATTGGTTTGTAAAGGCGAGTGCCTTAGACCGCTCATTTAACAAGGCAAAGTATTACTAAACTTATCATCTACACGTGTTTACTTCACAAATAGAAAATAGTGACCTATTTGATTGATATATGCTTAGTTAATTACTCAGAACTTATCATATGAACAAAATTATCCTATGTCTATACTTACATTGACAAAGATTCTGAAAATAAACATAGTTTAAACTAAATTATCACACAAAAATTACGCCGGTATTACCTAACCTCAATGGTGCTATAGATGATACGGACTTGCACAAGATAAAATACAAAATCACGTTTGCCGATTTATCCCATGGGCTTAGAAACAAGCATATTCCCTCCAGCAAAGAGACTGATTTTTTTTTTTCAATTATTATTGTTAACGGATTTCCTGGCCGCTATGAATGCAAAGTTGGCCCAGATCACAAAAAGATCTATGACTGTATTGAAATCTTGCATTATTTCTAAACTTGCTGTGTCGAAATTAAGGAGCAGTGTGTGACACTCTTAAATCCTTGTCATTTCCTGATCATAATAATACAATAAGATCTATTATATTATTCTTAGTTATAAATAATTATAAACCCAACGCGACTGGATTAAACTCTCTGTGCATTTAGCATCCTTGCAGAACCTACTGTTATAATTAGGGACGAACTCTTTAGTTGCGAAGGAAAGTAAACTCTTAAGGAGAAGTTATGTACAATAAATTGGAGATTCAGTGCATGCCAAGTCAGATAAATCAAACAATCTTTATAATTAGCATTAAATCAAATAATGATATAAAATATCGTGTTTTCATCCTATTTTGAGCCTCATAAAATCGATTTATATTTTACAATGAATTAACAATAGTGAAGGATCCCTGTCAAGGGCAAAATGGCTTCAAAATTTTGCAGGTTACTTCGACCGGTTGCTGCAAATTTTGCAAGAACCCGATGTAAGTTTGGAAAGTAATATAAAATAGGTAAAACCTAGGAATCGAACGAACAATTTACCCTGCCACCAGGCGACAGTACTTCGTTAGAAAATTTGAATTAAATGAAACACGAGTCAAAAGTTAGAATTGCGAGATGGAACCTTCAAATTCAAGAATTATACACCAAGGAAATCATACTTTAAGCCTATCAAGGTATAACTTGTCATCTTATGGGATCCTACTTTAAGCCTATCAAGGCATAACTTATTATCCTATAGGACCCCGATTCCTAGGTTTTACAAGATAAATTTGAAAAACCCGAGCAAACTGGTTTGTTGCATCCAGTTACGAAGTTGTACGTACAGTACGGATTATAGACATTTCGGTCCAAGATAATTCGGTCCAACTTGGGCCGAAATTAAGACAATTTGGCCCAGCTTTAAAGACAATTCTGCCCAACTTGAAAAACAATTCAGCCCAACTTAACAATAGTTTTAACAAGTTCTTTTTCATCAAACAACAAGTAGATACTATGTAAGATATACATAATTTAAGTAGGACAAAATGTTTTTAACAATTTTTATAGGTTGTAAATAGAATAGGTTTTGGGAAAAATTGAACAGATTTAAACAAACTAATCTAGCTAGATATTGTTTAAAAGAAAATAATCATACTTCGTAATGTGTATATATATATATATATATATATATATATATATATATATATATATGAGAGAGAAAACACAAAAAAACATATCTTGTGCATTCTAATTAAAATATTTATATACATTTATTTTTTGCTAAATAATATATGCATCTGCGCAAGGACATTCTCAATTTAAGTCTTCCGGTCAGCTTGATGTATATTGATTTATTAAACAGTGCTACTTAACAGATAATATTCTACAGAATACGTATACATTTTTTTAAGAGTAGCGACACTGTACATGAGATATTATAACAAATATATCTAATTTTAGGCTTCAGGTTGTAACACTGCTGCATATAAGACACACTCGATTACACATGGGAGAGGGAGAAAGAGAGAATAATGCTGAGAATTTTGTCAGTGTTTAGTTGCTGCAGTATGAAGCTTTTACGAGTTAATTTTATTGTTTTTATTTTTCAAGTTGATGTTTTAGAGTGTGCGCACGTGCACTGAAAGCTTGTCATTACTAATCAATATCGTGAGTCATATTTGCGCCATTATTCTGTACAAATTAGAAATGAATAAACTGATTGCCAGTCCTAACTGTGGTACAAGTTATCTGTATTCTCATGTAAGCTGCTAATTTTTCTTTAAAAAAATGTCCAGATGTACGAACACTGTGTACGTATAAAGGTGTGTGCGAGTATGTGTGTCTCTCTCCCATGCCCCTCATATATGAAAAACAAAAATAAATGCTAGAAAGGGAGAAAGTGAAACAGAGCAAAATACGTCTGAGATCATATTCACAACAAAACTCCCCAGCTTGAGTGCACATACATGCATACATACATGCATGTATACACTTGTCCGCACATATTGGCGTACATATTAGACACCGGTATTTCTCGCAGCTCTAAATAATGTGTGTTTCTTTGTTTGTCCTTTTAATTTAAATCTCTGAAATTTAATTAATTATTTTATTCATTTGTGCATAAGATGATAATATTAAGGTCCAAAGGTCGTATAGAGACTGTTATTATTGACACCTAGAGCTGTTTTTCACAGAACTTAAGTAGAATCAAAATGTCAAGTAAATGGGGTTCCCCAAGGTTCTGTGCTAGAGCCTTTACTATTATTTTTATGTCTGTGGTAAAGCAGACGACTTCAACTCACAAGTGATACTATTTGCTGATGATACTTCTTACTCTTGTTGCAACTTCTTCTATAGACCCGTCACAGGTACAAAGGATTATAAACAATGATCTTTAAAAAAACTTACTGCATGGACAAACGACATACTTTTTTCGTTTAACACTTCAAAAACGGACATTAATCACGAACAGATAGACCAACTTTTCCTATCCAAAGTTCTCTTTTGACAATATGCATTTGCTTCCTTGCCTGAGTCACAGACATTTTGTACTAATAATATCCACTGATGCTAAATGAACTGATCATATTAGTATGATTATTCTGAACACATGTAAATATCTATGTTCTGTGTGACTAAAATTTCTTTTCGCAGGAAGCTTTGGTCAAATTATATATATATATATATATATATATATATATATATATATAAAATAAAATAAACAACACCAACACGTAGAATGTGTGACCGGTTTTGCTTTATTGCTTCATCAGACTGAATTCAAAATGAATTCAATATCATTGCTTACGTCATTAAATATACTCTGTTACTAAGTGATAAATAATATAAACAATATGATATAAACAAGATGACGTCATACTTACATTTTTAACCTGTCTTATTCTTTAACGAATCGTTGATATGGAAATATGCATTTATAGCATATTTTAATATTTAAAAACAAATACACATAAAACTGGATCGTAAAGATACATATATCTCTATTGAACACAATTTCATAAACTTTTATGGATAAATAGAGATAAACAGTTTTATTTATATTTTTATTATGTATAAGCACATTTAAAAAAAAAATTATAACGAATGTTCAATAGTTTATCAGAACTCATATAATTATATAATTAATATCATAAGAATAGGTTTAATAATTCTTTAAAAATGAAAGGCCATTTCAAAATTAAGTCTCAATATATTATGATTAATTATTTATAAATACTTATTTATTTTATGCTAATAAGTATTATGCACACCATAATGTTTTAATATTTTTTTATTATATAATTAGAATTACAATGTAACTTCGCAAATGGCATAAGTCTAGGGACTTTTTTCTCACACCAAAAGATAATATTTTTGGAGTATATCTATGTCATTTAAATTTTGCATATTAGTAGAGGAAATAAAGTTAAAATTATCCTTAAATTTTTGTAATTCTAGGATTAGCAACTTTATTTCTGTTTAGTTGAGGGTAAGATAATACTAATTAGGTGTTGGTTAGACTTGTACAGCTGTATAATTAGACATTTTTGGCTCATCTTTGGTGCCATATAATAGTTGCCTCACCCACTCATGGCACCTTTATCTTTTTTATGCAGGTTTTACTAGTTTTGATGAGAATCAAAATATTTGTGATTGTTTTGAAAGGAATTTATTTGACAGTTTTGCAGCAGGCCACTGTAGTGACCCAGCTATGTAGAAACAACACGCAGTCAACTGGCACCACAACAGAAAAGAGGCGTAAGTAGTTTTTAAGAATTGTCTGAGCACATGCAAATTGCTTGTTGAGAGTTTTTTTCCACATTATTATATTTCTGTACAGTCAAGTCTTTCCTCTGGAATGTGGTCTGTAATGATCCTCCAGCTGAGAAGATCATGACTTTATCCCCAACTGTATGTAATATGGGGGTGGAGGGAATAGTGATTGCTATGTCTATTTTTCTATCTGTCCATAAACATTTATGTTTATTCATTGAGCACATGAATGCATCACCTAATCACATTATTGTTAGGAAAATAAACACGATTATGTCTTGAATCCAGTTTTTTCAGAAAGATGAAAAATTCTTTCCCATCCACGTGTCATAAGAAACTCTTCTTGATTACCTGCCATAGAAAAGGGTATACCACATGTTTCTTTGCCTCGGGCTATCCATTGGAATTCATTAATAATTATACTTATTCATCTTGAAAATCAGCATATTAATAATTAAGGTTACTTCTAGGCATTTGTAACTTCATTTTTTTATTTTTCATTGATAATTATACATACTTTTCGAAGTTTGTGAACCAGTAATCACAAACAAAATCATTGATACTGTTTTAAACATTTTTCTTGTGGACACTGCTTCAGTTTATCCATTGTTTTAATAATAAGTAAGGTTATTGAAGTCGATCCTAGTGATAGACCTCCCCAAGAAAAATCAAGGTGATGCCAACAGTGCCAAAGCTGCCCAGGTCACATGTTTTCCGTATGTGGGCAGGCTCCTGCTCCTTCACTTGTAGATAGGATTTCATGAACTAGAAAGTGTTATGAGGAAGTAGACACATTCAGACACCACGAGAGGGTGGATATAGGCAGTTAACAGAACCTAATGACTTAATGGCCAGTTTTGACATGAATTGACCCTAGTCACTCATCTTGTACCACAGATGAAAACTTTCATAGGTCCTGACATGACTCAACTCTGGCAAGTTTTAGCCGGTGGCTATATAGAGCCTCACTGAAGCTACTATACTAACTTACAAAGCATATTTTTTGATAGCCCTAGTTTCAGCATGAAGGGTGAGTGAATTACAAAGCATATTTTTTGATAGCCCTAGCTTCAGCATGAAGGGTGAGTGAATTACATGAATTATCTCCAGTTCAGTTGTAGCTTTTGCTGGATTTGCCCCAAAGTTTTCTTCATAAGAAAATGCCACTTCGTTTCTCATTGCCTATGTGTTGGCATCACAGTTGCATAACCATTGGTTGTGCTGCCTTTATGTTGGGGAACATTTGTATCCCTCATATGGAGTCCAGCCTATCCTGATAGAGGTTGGATTCTAATGCATATCGTTCTCTTTACCTATTCTCCTAATATTAGTGAGATCAGGTGGCATATTTGAAAGAATGTTACAGTTAATTATGTTTCTTCAAGATTACTTTCCTGATCATATTATTATAAGGTCATCACAACTTTAGCATATGCAATATGCAAGCATCTTGACTTGTGTTTCACTCAAGCTTAAAATGATTAATGTCCAATGTATGGGTGGCCACATAATAGTGATAAGAGGAGTCAATATGAATGGTGTTTTTGTCTTTGTCCATTTCATAGATGGGTAAAAACATTTTTCTTCTTTCTGGGAGGACTGGATTCAGAGGTAGCAGAGTTTATTTTCCTGATGTTAATATAATCCAGTAAGTGTTCTTGGAGTATTCAGTAGCATAATTTACTACAACATTTCCTTTCTGGAGTATAATTTTGAAACTGTAAAAGATAAAATTTGACACATATATTGAACTAGATGTCCAGATGTACCTTTTGCAGTTAATAATTGGTCAGTTTCAGTATTTTTTATTTTTATCAATTTTCTCTCCATCCATCTATCCATTATCCACTTTCATTTTTGAAGCATAACTTGAAAACTGTTCAAAGTATCTTCAAGAAAGTTTGGTTGGTTGGTTTGTTGGCTTATTGCTGTATTTCAGCACATGATAGACTGTACATGGCAGCCAGCATCTCTGGTCAAGAAAAAACCTATGAAAACTCCAGGAAGAACCAGTGACATATAGGAAGCTACTGGCAAGCTTTCTCACATATCCTCACTGGCTGAGCCCAAATCATTGCTATATATTCCAAGTTTTGATGTAGAACAAGAGTGGGGAAAAAATGTCCTCCAGACATTTTGACCCCAGTATAAAGACACACACACACAGACACACACACACACAATGATCACCTGTAAGTTATTGAATGGAAATGATGGTGTGATGGTAGCTTAAATGTAGACATGATTGGAATGCAGAATGAATGCAAATTAAATTATTTAACAACATAGGAGTCCCAAAATGTTCAACTTGCCCTGGATTACTTACCAATATTTTTTCCACTAGTCTTAATCATCGCTATACTAACAAGAGTGTAAAGAGAGTATAGGACTGAAACCAAATTTGGTGTGAGGATTTATATTAAAAATACCTAAGAAAAGTTTTGTCTTCATTATTTTTGGACAAAATTTGAATTGTTGCCAATGTTTGACTTTGAACTTTGTCTTGTATGGATGCATTTCTGATTTTAATTTTTTCACTGTAGCAACCATTCGAGCACCTGATACATTGATGAGGAAAACCCTGTCGGAATTTGGCCAGTACGTTGCTGAAAATTTGCCAAAGTATGTCCAGGAGGTTCAGATAACAAATACAGATGAATTGGACATCATGATCCACCCTGATGGAATTGTTCCTGTCATGTCTTTCCTGAAGGACCATCACAACTGCCAGTTCCTTAATATTGTTGATCTCACTGCAGTGGATGTGCCTACAAGACAATATCGCTTTGAGGTTAGGCATTTCCTGTTGATTGCAGTTTCTGAGATACCATATGCACTTGTCGATAATTTGCAGTTATTTGCAATCTAAAGCAAGTGACACATTGAGATAATGAAAACCTCAAATATTGCTTAAAAAGACTGTTTTGAAAGGTTAAGAAGGCAATCTGTATGTCAGCCAGTAGTCACTGATGTATGATAAAAAGCTAGAGCTAGAAGCCATCACAGCTATCCCAACTTATTTTATGCCCCAACCGCAAGAACAGAAGGGGGCATATTGTTTTGCAGCTGTCAGTCCATACAATCATCCAGAAATATTTGTAGCATAATAGTAGAAAAACTGCTTAACTTGGAGACATGAAATTTTGCACACTATATTATGATCATAGTAGATGACCTGATTAGATTTTCAGACCATTACAGCAGTTTAATCAAATTTATACACATTTTTAAATTTTTAAAATTTTTATTTCTGTTGAAAAACCGTGTTGGTATGATTAATTAAAAAACACTTGCGATCAGAAAACTAAATTTGGTAGGCACATTTGTATTATATGTATATCACCTGATTACATTTTTAGGCCATTATAACAATATTTCAATGTCTTTACACAATTACCAGCTTCTTGAACATAGACTTTTTAAAAATGAAACCTTGGTAGCACAGTTGAGCAAACACTGCTTGAGGGAAATATAATATTTGGTGCAGTGTGTTCATTCCAGCAACTGGAGCCCAATAATTCCTGCCAAATGAAACGAGTGGGTTCATGTAGAGAAAAATGGGGGTTGCAAATACCCTTGCCTGCATATTGTATATTCAAGAAATTTGAACACATATCATTATCACAGGCACTTGCATGATGGTTTATTAGTCTTTGCAATACATGTTAATTTTTTTCAGCATTATATGCTTTAAATCAGTCATTATAGAATCAGACTAGAGCACAGTTTTCTACAGTTTTCTTGTCCACTAAAAATAACTGTCTACCTTTCTGGCCTCCGTTATTTCCAGTTGACAAGAAGATTGTTGCAGACTGTACCTTAGCCTGACTCAGCAATGATTGGTTTAAAAATTATAATGGTAGAAAAGTAAATATTTATTGCAGAAATTCATAGATCCACAGCCTGATGTTCTGAGATCATCAGCCTTTCTTGTTTCTGTCTACTCAGATTTGAATTCCTCATATTCCAATAACCATTCCCCTCTAAAATTTTAATTTGGACATTTCAGTCTTTATTTTTCTCTCTTTACAGTGTTTCCACTGAATATTTCATGATTTCTTCTGTTCATTTTTAATCAGTGATCATGTAGCATGGTGCCATGTCTAATAAAAATCATTAAGACATTTCCGTAAGCAAGTGAAACTGATCACCCCTTTCTTCTTTGGCAGTGAGTACACTCTGTTCAGTAACCATGGGATGTGCTCATTTCAGTCTAAAATCAAGTGTAGCAATTTTTTTTCCTTCATTTTCTTGGTCTTTTCTTATGTGCCCCTTGTAGGCACCATGGAGCGAACATCCAATCTCCAAAGATACAAAAATTAAGGGTTGTTGGCACAAGGGTGCAACCTAGAATTAACTCTGGTGAGCATAATTTTATTCATTTGTAGATGATCTGGTTAGATTGTTAAGTTGTTGTATCAATATTTTTACAAACTTTTCAATAGAGGATACAAAGACTCACTTTGTACACCCACCGTAATGGAAAGATAAGGAAGAATACTAAAATATGGGGATACAAGGAAAGATATTCAAGTATTTTACCCCTACAATAATAGATTTCAGGAAATGATTCTGCTGAAACATTCCTAGAGCAGATAAGCACGAATAAATACAATAAGTTTATGCCCTGTTTTAGGGTTTCATTTTATTTTTAAGAGCAACTTAAATAATAGTACAGTGCTGGACCATGACAGTTATATTGTTCATGACAGCTAAATATTTGAATTCAGACGGGTAACATTTATGTCAGGTCCAGAAGTTGTGTGAAGGAATAAGCCATCTACATTTGTTCAGTTTTCAAGAGTTCATAAGTCAAAACTTGAACTATTATTATAATAAAATCAGCTTTTGCAAGCTAGTTTAGTATTGGTATCACTTCATATTGAATGTAAAAGAAAATTAATGACAAGTGACAACTACTTTTAAGCAAGTTCATTTCACCACCAACTTGATTGAACAGTCAAGGAATTTGAAATGCTACTATAGTATATACAGTAGATTAATAGGTGAGCTGGTTATGTGATTGAATGCAAAGTTTGTGATGCCATCCAGCTGTTGACAGTTCATTTTTGTTCTCATTACTTTATCCATACATTTGCAACTGTATTGTAATTGGTCATGTCCATCCATCAGTTTGTCTGTCTGTCAGTAAGTCCATGGGTCTGTCTGTATGTCAGCCAGTATTCCTTGTAAACTTTACTCCATCCAAACCACTTTAGCAAGGGTGATAATATTTGGTATCATCTTTCATGAGGTATAGTTGTTGTTGTTGTTGTTGTTGTTGTGCGGCTTAACGCCATTTTTCAGCACACGATAGGCTATACATGGCGGCCAGTATTAATGGTGGAGGAAGAAACCGGGAAATCCCCGGAAAGAACCACTGACCCACAAGAAGCTACTGGCAAGCTTTCTTACATATCCACAGTCGCCGAATCCTAGACTCGAACCCACGCAGACAGAGGTGAGATGGCAGTGATCCGTAACGGAGAGCGCTTTAGACCACTTGGCCACTCGGGGCCCCCATGAGGTATAGTAAATGACAAGTAGAAAGGTTTCATATCATGAATGTAACCCCATAGACAGGAGGAATGGAAGGGGGAAGGGGGAGGCAACATTTCCTAGGTAATATGGACTCTACTTTGTAACATGAATTTTGTCTCTACTGGCTGAAGGATCTGGTCATATTTCATATGAGGTTTTACAAGAATGAACAGATAGCAACAAATATTTCAATATTTGTATGCAGCTGTACATTTTTATAGGTAATGAGGACAACTTTGTAACCCAAACTCCAACTACATCAGTTAAAGTAGGGTGACTCTATTTTATATTATGTTTCCTAAGGATGGGTATATGGTAACCAGGGTTTTGAATCCTAAATGCAGCCCCAGAGGAGGAGGGTTCAAAATTCAAAATTATGGATATTTAGGATCTTCCATCTGTCTGTCCGTACATTAGTTTGTTACCAAACTTTATGGGTGGCTTGCGCATGGGGTAAAGAAGAGCAATCTTGATTTCTGGATCAATTGCTTAAAGGCCAAATTCACTGTGAATTAAAGAAGAATAATTGTTTCTGTATAATAACTTTAGTTCTGCACCATCTACAGTTAAATAACTTTGTGGATGCTTGTACTTGGGGTAAACAACAACCCTGTTGATTTTAGGGTTCAAAGGTCAAGGTCACTGTGAGAAGGGGGGGGTCTGCTCAGTAACTCTAGTTCTCCACCATATACAGTTCTGAAACTTTGTTAATGGTTATCAGTTGGTGCAAGGAAGAAATCTATCAATTTTTTGAGGCAGAATGGTCAAAGACAAGGTCACTACTTGAAAGAATAAGAATGATTTCTATTCAGTAACATTCATTCTGTTTGATAGACCCAGACCAAAATTTGTGGTGATTTACACTTACAGTTGGGAAGAAGCCTATCTTTTTTGGGTCAAAAGGTTAGAGATGAAGGTCATTATGACAAAAGAAGAAAATTTCATTGATATGTTGTTGTTGTTATAGGGTTTAACGCCATTTTTCAGCACAAGATAGGCTATACATGGTGGCCAGTATTAATGGTGGAGGAAGAACCCTGGAAAACCCCAGGAAGAACCACTGACCTACGAGAAGCTACTGGCAGGCTTTCTCACGTACCCACGTTAGCCGAGCGTGGACTCGAACTCACGCAGACAGAGGTGAGATGGCAGTGATCCGTAACGATCAGCGCTTTAGACCACTCGGCCACTCGGGGCCCCCTCATTGATATGTAAAGAAGGCTATTAACTGTATGGCAGGTGTATAATGTGCCATACATAATACACTTTATGTTTGATACCATTTCCATGCTGACCACTCCAGTGGCCTTGTGGTTAGAGTGTCTACTTAAGATGCGGGATGTTGTGGGTTTGAACCCCGGCCGAGTCATACCAAAGACTTATAAAATTGGTACTAACAGCTACCTTGCTGGGCACTCAGCATTAAGAGGTTAGTGTTAGGACTGGTCAGCCTGGTGTCAGGATATTGTGACTGGGTGGGACATCATGCTACATGTCTGCAGCATGATGTCCCAGTGCTAGATATCACTATAAACTGCCACACTGCAGACATCATAGCGAGGGGCCCCGAGTGGCCGAGTGGTCTAAAGCGCTGACCGTTACGGATCATTGCCATCTCACCTCTGTCTGCGTGAGTTCGAGTCCAGGCTCGGCTAACGTGGGTACGTGAGAAAGCCTGCCAGTAGCTTCTCGTGGGTCGGTGGTTCTTCCTGGGATTTTCCAGGGTTCTTCCTCCACCATTAATACTGGCCGCCATGTATAGCCTATCTTGTGCTGAAAAATGGCGTTAAACCCTATAACAACAACAACAACAACAACATCATAGCGATATGCCTGAAAAATAGTTAAAGCTGCGTTAAAAATCTAAATCACACACACAATTTGCATATATATATATGTATAGATAGATATATATATATATATATATATATATATATATATATATATATATATATATATATATATATATATATGTTGATTAAAATGTCTCATTTTTTAAGGAATTTAATTTTTATGAGCATTTTTTTTACTTGCCATGTAACTATTATTGCATCTTGGTAAAAAAATTTGGTTAAAAAGCATTGATATATTAATATTAATTAGATGTATATTTTGTGAGTAATCATGATTTTTCGAAATTTAGAACAACAATTATTGTATACTTCATGCAGTGTATGTTTTGTTAATATACTCTTGCACATATTCAGACTTAGTGAATGTTACTTTTTTGTCTTCCACTTAAAGATAGTGTATATGTTGATGTCACTGAGATTTAATTCCCGCATCAAAGTGAAGACCTACACAGATGAACTGACACCCATTGAATCTGTCTGCTCAGTGTTTGCTGGAGCAAACTGGTATGAGAGAGAGGTATGTTTATTAAGCCATGTTGATACTTGTTTTATAAGAGAGGTAGTGGTACGCTGAATGACCATGTGTTCGTACATGTGAGTACCATAAGCTGAGGTTAGACTTATTGTAATCACCTCCCAAGCAGTTTGTATTTATAGGGTTTAATTTCACATCACCACAGTACTGGCTATATTGTCACTGCTTGAAAATTCCACTTGTCTGCTCATTTATTAGTGATAGCTGAGGAAGGATGAGTAATTTTTTCAAAATGTTCATCCAATAGGATGAGTGGCATTTTAAGCAGATTCAGTATTAGGTACAGTGTAGGATGAAGTTAAATTTGTGCAGGACAAGTAAAAATTCCAAGCCACTTGCTCAATATAACAGGCAGTTTGAGCTGTGGCGGTGTTGATTAAAGGGTTTAGTCTATGAATGTAAAGATGGACAGCTGGGATAAAGCTTCAGAATGATAAAGCCTTCCAAATAAACATGTCTTTGGCACTCTATGTCTTAGGGCCTGAAACATGTCAGTGGTTGCATCTGTCAGTGTCATGCCAAAATAAAACTAGGTTACTGTGTCATGATTTGACAGAGAAATGAGAAAATCATTCAAGTTTTTTCATCATGTGACAGGTAAGCTTAGGAGAGATCAGGAGATATACAAAAATTTGGTCGACCGCTCCAGTGGCCTAGTGGTTAGAGTGTCCACCTTGGATGCTGGAGGTCACAGGTTTGAACCACAGCATAGTCTTAACAAAGACTCATAAATATGGTACTAACAGCTGCCTCGCTAGGCACTCAGCATTAAGAGGTTAGTGTTAGGACTGGTCAGGCTGGTGTCAGGATAATGTGACTTGGTGGGACATCATGCTGCATGTCTGTGGCATGATGCCCCAATGCTAGACATCACTATGAACTACCACATTGCAGACATGGTAGCGATATGACTGCAAAATTGATAAAGCTATGTTAAAAATCCAAATCACACACACACACACACACACACACACACACAAAATTTGGTCAGGAGTTTTAACTTTAAAAGAGGGAGGTTTGTCATCCACCAAATTGTAACTATTTAACAAATTTCAATTTTTTAAAATATTTCAGTTGTGCATATCATCTCATCACAGTAACTTGTTGTCATTCATACTCTTCTTATATGTACCACAAGTAGCAACCCTGGTCTGTCATGGACAAGACGCCAGTTTACCTGGAAATCTGATGAAACTATTGACCAAGTGTAGAATTTTCATTGCAGCATCAATACATGTCGTCTGATTGCAACACATTTTATATATTTTAAAAGCTAATAAAATTATCTATGATGGGCATGTTTTCTTTTTATATTAGACGCTATATTAGTGGATTTATTACTTTATAATCATCGAAAGTAACAGACTTCACATGTCATTGGAAATAAGCATTGATCATGCCGGGGTTGCGTGACACCTCTCTTCTTTGTTATCAAATGCGGGTTATTAAAACTTCATGAATATTCATGAAATTTTCAATCCAATCAGGAGATGTAAACAATTAGGTCAGTGGTTGTAGCATGTTCCTGTGATATTCCTACACAAAGATATAATCCCTTAAACTTGACGCAGATTTGACTAAAAGTTTGGTAATTTAAATAAATGCATCATATATAATCACAATTGGCATATTCCAAGCTTTATTTTGCTACCAAATTTATATATCAGAAACGTTTATAAGCCAACTGCAACGAGCATTGAATTTGTAAAATATTTGAATCTCCCCATGTCAACATTGTCCGCCATATTTGAATTTTCTAACAGCTGATAACGATGTCAACTTTTCCACAACTGATGTTCCAAAACTAAACTTATTATTAATTTCATACAAATTGGTGTGCCAGAAGAAAATAGTAAGTTGATTTTTTAAATAGTTTTTATTGTATTAATGCTTGTTGTACGATTTAGACAGTATACAGGCGCAAAATGAACACGTAAAGCATAGATTTTCGTTCACTATAAATAGGCTCAATCTGAACTGACAAACGGTAATCAGTTTTAAAATATGTTCAATCTCATATTCGTTATGTTATTGCATTGGTTTAAATTTTGTAATGGGACATTGTCTGATGAAATAATGAGAAAAAAAATCACATCATGATAACATAAATCGTATCACTATCAGACAAATGCAAAGTTTCGGTATGAACATTTTTTAAAAATTATATTTATTTTTTTTTACTTTAACGAGCATAGCAAATTAACTACACACACACTTAAAGTGGGTTCTTAAATTCCCAATGCATTGATAGGGTCAATAATGTTTTCAAAATACAAATAAAAAAAATACAAAGTCTGAAAGTGATACAATTTTTTGCAGGTATATGATATTGAAACGTTAGTTCTAAGTGAAAGATGGCTGTGTTCCCTGGTCCATTCTGCAAGGAGCTAAATATAACATCACAGGATTTAGAAGATGAAACCAACTTGAATCCTATTCACGAACTAACAAATGGACTTGTACCTGAAATAAATTCATACATTGAACACCATGGCAAAAACTCATCTGCATTGTTCAATATTATTTCAAAGCTGAACTCCAACTTTGAATGTGTGAACGTGAAATCTCTTAAAATAAAAGTTAGTAGAGTATGTGAACAGAAAAAAAAACTTGTGGCCAAAAAGAAAGTTTCTGGGTTTAAAAATGTAAAGGAGCTAATGAGTGCCAAATTCAGCCCATATTTGACCACTTAAAAAAAATGAACAAACAGTGTTTTGTGATGAAGCAGTTGTATCAGAATTGAAACCGAGTGGGTTTTTCTTCTTGGACTAAATGAACAACACAAACACAACGTGATGGATGATGGAAATTTATAAAATGAATTACTAAGAATATATATATGTATATATGTATATAGTACAAATGTAATGATTCTCTCCCACTCCTATCATACGATTGATCCAATCACTCTACACACATTCCCAAATTGAAAAATAAAAATATGATCTATATAATATTACTTGTGAAAAGTGAGGTTCAAATAATCTCAGGGACTGCAAATATGTTTCCACTAATATTATGCAATACAAGCGAGATCCACATAATCTCACGTATGTAATACCATTAAGATTCAAATAAACAATGAAAGCTATGAAAGCGAGATTCACATAATCTCATGTATGTAATACCATTAAGATTCAAATAAACAATGAAAGCTATGAAAGCAAGATTCACATAATCTCACGTATGTAATACCATTAAGATTCAAATAAACAATGAAAGCGATGAAAGCGAGATTCACATAATCTCATGTAATGTAAACAATATTGTACTCAATTGAAACCACAATCAATTGAAACAAACATAAGACTCTTAACACTTGAACAGTCATATGATTCATAAACTGATAAATCACACAATTTCACCAAATCCTTGGGTTGGCCCACACTTTTATCGGCCGCTCACACCCTTCACGGATCCACTACAGATATACGTATACACATACATACGGACAGCACCCAGCACCCTGGTATTGGCTACGCCTACATTCATGGTTCCACCACATGTATAGTCTTACGTATACACACACGTACGGACAGCATACATCACTAAACAGCTACAGTCAGCTCAGCCCTACACAGCTATCGTCAGCCCTACACATCCTTATGGACAGATATACACATACGTATAGACAGCATGCCACTCTATGGACAGCTACGCTCAACCCTAAACAGCTACCGTCAGCCCTAAACAGCTACAATAAATCCAAACTGGTCATAATAATGGGTTCTGAATTAATTTTTAGATATATACTGATAAATTAAACTGTAATAGCAACTTGTAATCCAAAGTTCACAACGTTTCCAATCTGAAGTAGTAAAGGCTTCATTACCCAATATGACATTAAAACGAGAATAAGCTTCACATATCAAATAAAATATAAATGTAACACTTACCCCTATGGCCGGAGAACATAATGGAGAACGTTCACTCCTTGACAAAATCCAAATGACCTGTGCCTCAGTTTGAAATGAATCAACCTTAAATCCATAGGAGAGTGAATAATAGTCAGGGTAGAATACTCATGTATACCATGCCTTTCGTGACTCTCGTCGCATGTAGTTTCCGATGAGATACATGTTTGTACAGACGCTCACCAGGAGAAACAAAGATTCACCCCAGGTAACGTTGTACGCATGCACAACGAATAAATGTGAAAAATAGATCTAAGGCAAAACCAAGTTATTTCTTGCCTTATTCTGTGACAATACCTCCCCCCTAAGAGACAAAAAAAAATGTTCACATTTTTTTTTTTTTAGCCTTCACAGAATAACACAAAAATAACTACTAATGTTATCTTACAATATTTACACTAGCTATATAGTAATCTGGATTTCATATACTGGGTAAATATTTATCCAAATTTCCAATCATGCCCTACTCAAGTAGTCTGCACCTATATTTTCAACTCCTCTTATTGCCTCTACACGGAAGTGATAAGGTTGTAGTGTCAGCGCCCAATGCATCAATCTAGTGTTGGCGACCTTGACCTTGTTCAAATACAATAGGGGTTGGTGATCAGTCTCGAGAATGAAATCTCTCCCAAAAAGATACGCATGATACTTCCCAATTCCCCACATTACGGCCAAACACTCTTTCTCAATGACGGAATAGTTTTTCTCCCTGGGTAGCAATTTCCTACTTGAATAAGCTACAGGTAACTTATTGTTATCTTGCTTTTGTAGTAAAACTGCTCCCAACCCAGTTTCAGATGCATCTGTTCTTGAAATAAAGGGTTTGCTAACATCTGGCAATTTTAATATAGGTGCACTGATTAACTTCTCTTTCAGCACACAAAACGCTCTATCTTGTGGCGGTCCCCACTCTACTCTGTTTGGTTGCCCCTTCTTTGTCAGATGAGACAGTGGGCCAGCAATGGCTGCAAAATTTGGTATAAACTTTCTATAAAATCCAACTAGACCTAAAAACAACCAAACTTGTGTCTTGTTGTCTGGTTTTGGTGCGTTTTTAATCGCTTCTACTTGCTTGAGGTGAGGTTTCAAGTGTCCCGAAGCACTGACCATATGACCTAAACAATCTAAATCTGTATAACCAATACTGCATTTAGTGGGTCTCACTGTGAGGTTTGCTTTGCGGAGCCTATCAACACTTGCTAAACATTTTAGCAACTTGCGCATTAAGCGACAACATGTGGCACTGGCACCTAGTAACCTGAATGGCATTACCTTGAACTGATATAGTCCTTTCTGGGTCGCAAATGCTGTCAATGCACGGGACTCTTGAACAATGGGAACCTGCCAATATCCCTTGGACAGATCCAATTTGGAAATCCATCGGTTACCTGACAACTTTGCAAATAGACCCTCCATATCTGGCATTGGTTCTGCATCGAACACCGTGATTTTATTTAACTGTCGGAAGTTGATACAGAATCAGTTCATCCCATCTTTTTTTCTGACTAGCACTACGGGAGAAGAATATGGCGAGTTGGAGGGTTCAGTCACCCCCAAATCTAACATTTTACTCACCTCCTCGTCCACAGCTTCTCATGCATTGTATGGTACCGGATAACCTTTGATTCTAATGGGGTCCGTCGTATTCAGTTGAATTCTGAGGTCTACCAGGTTTGTACAACCTGGTTTGTCGGTGAATACATCCGAGTATTTATCCAAGACCGCGTTAATTTGTTGACGTTGGTCTTTGGTCAACTCCTCACTCACATTGACTTGATCTAACCCTTCCTTCGCACCACCCAAGGGACACTCAAGGGAAACCTCGATTTCTGTGTCTACTATATCGTCGTCGATGATAGCCGCACAAACAACATTTAAGACCCCTTTTCCTACATTGTCGCTCTGTCTCTTGATGTACAACTTACGCATGTTAGCATGGAATGTCCTCAAATTACTGTCTATGTCAATTTTATAGTCCATGTCACCCTTGATCTCTTTAACTTCATAGGGACCTTTCCACTGAACTAGTAATTTGTTTGTACTAGTAGGAAGAAGTAGCAGAACCTGATCACCTACAACAAATTTCCTATCTCGCGCTCTACGGTTATAATACTTGGCATATCTACGTCCCGATTTCATTAGTTCATCACGTGCCATCTGACATGTACTCTCGAGTTTTTCTCGCAAATCTAGCACGTACTGGTAGGTAGTTTTTATTTCCTCGTTCGCGACGTCACCCGTCCAAAGTTCGTGTAGTATCTGCATCGGACCTCGAACTGTTCATCCGTATAGTAATTCGAAGGGTGAAAACCCTAAACTTTCCTGCGGTACTTCACGGTACGCGAACAGATCCATGTTCAAATAGCGGTCCCAGTCTTGTGGACGTTCCGCGCACATTTTTCGCAGCATATGTTTCAGGGTACCATTAAACTTTTCTACCAATCCATTACACATCAGATGGTATGGAGTAGTGTTCAGCTGTTTGATGGACAACAGCCTGCCTACTTATTTCACCCATGAGGTCAGAGGTAAATTGGGCACCACAATCCGTAAGGATTTTTTCTGGCACCCCAACCCTACTGAAGATGTCAACCAATGCTTCAGCCACCCGTTCCATTTCAATAGTTGGTAACAGCACGGCTTCGGGATATCTGGTTGCGTAATCCACAAGAGTAAGAATATACCTGTTCTTCCTTTCGGTAATTGGTTGTATTGGTCCTACAATATCCACCGCCACTCTTTTAAACGGCGTATCTATTAATGGCATCTGTCCTAAGGGCACCCTTGTGATCCTCCCCTTACCTACGGTCTTCTGGCATATGTCACAAGACCTACAGAACCGTATGACATCGCCATTAACACCAGGCCAGTAGAATTCAGCGACTACTCTGCTGGCGGTCTTCACCTTACCAGGTGTCCTGCCATACTAGACTTATGTGCCACCCTAAGTACATGAGATCTGTATCTCTAGGGTACGACCACTTGCCAATACTTCTCACCCTCCGGAGTGACAAACTCCCTTTGAATTAGCTCGTTCTTCCGAACGAATCTCGAGCTGCCCCCACCTTTGCAGTGTTTAATTGCACCGGACGCGATTTTCTCACCAATACTTTTGATGGATTCGTCGCATTCTTGCTCTCGTTTGAACTCTTCACGCGAAATTCTAGAGATCGACTCAGGGACTTTTAATTTCTGAAATGCATTTTTCTCTCATCGGGTTTGTGCTTGCGTTTCCACTGCCTGGGCCAAAGGTATCCTGAAATCTGCCAAGGTTGGAAGATGGGAACCTTCAACATTACCGATCATCAGATCGTAAATAGGGTTTTCCATACAAAGGGCATCAACAGTTCCTGTTAGGAAAGGTGTTTCTACCGTGATCCTTGCTACGGGGATGCGACCGATCGTCTGATTGAGTAGCATACATGGGGACTCCCACCCGAGCATTTGGTTATCCTGCACGAGACTACGTTTGATCACTACACCCGTGCAACCAGTGTCATGTAATACTTCGACTTTTCGACCGTTCACGAAACCTCTTGCGGTTGGTACACGCGCTTCGGGGAAAAGACATGTGCCAAGTGAAGGCATACCTGGTTCTACCTGCACAAGACTAGCAGGCGCACCTTTACTCTGTATAGCTACAGCTGCCCTATGTGTAAGTCCCTTCCTTTTAGGACATTTTGCTTGAATATGACCCCCATTCCTTACACAAGTAACATTGTACACCCTGTCTACCTGTATCCCTAACTGACATACTGGCCTCAGCTGATTTCATAAGCTCTTTAGGCATCGGCCTCGTTGACTGGTTTCCAGACTTAAAATCTTTTGAAACCACGTTCTGGGTTCTCCCATGAGCCTTGGCAAAAACATCGGCCTGCTTAGCCATATCCTGTACACTTGAGAAGACTTTCTCTTTCAGAAACTGACTTAGTTCCCGACCAACTGTGTTCAACAATTGATCTCTGAGCAGGAAATCAGTCAACCCTTCAAACGTTTTCACCGCTTTGTCGCATTCAATCCACCGCTGAAAATAGTTCGCTATTCTAACGATGAACTGACCAAAGGTTTCTCCCTTCTCGGGCTTGCTATACCTGAACCTTTTACGGAAACCCTGTTCAGTCAGCTCGTACGTTTTTAGAAGTGCTTCCTTCAGGATGTCGTAATCAAACACATCGTCCGTAGGGAGTCGTGAGTACACATCCAGTGCCCTACCTTTTAATAAAGCACTGAGATGCAGTGCCCAGTCATTTCGACTCCACCTCTGGTTCTCGGCGTACTGCTCAAACCGATGAAGATAACTATCCATATTATCGTTTTCATCGTCAAAGGGGGGTAATTTAGGACCCTTTAATTTACTAGAGGCAGAAACGTGTTCTCCTTTTCCAGCTGTTGCTAACTGTACCTGACGTTCATGATCTCGTTGTCTTATTCTTTCGTCTGCCTCTATGATTTCCAATCTTGCCCGCTTTTCTAATTCTACCCACCTTTCCTCCGTTTCCCTTTCTAATTCCCTTTCTGTTTCCCTTTTCTCCTTTTCCAGGTGGTGTTCCCTTTCCAATCTTTCCCTTTCTAATTCCCTTTTCTCCTTTTCCAGTTGGTGTTCTGATTCCCTTTTCTCTTTTTCAATTTGTTGCACCCTTTCCAATCTTTACCTTTCTAATTCCCTTTCCTTTGCCCTTTCATCCCTCTCCCGGGCTTGTTCTTCCCTTTCCAATTCCCTTGCCTTTACCCTTTCATCCCTGTCCCAGGCTTGTTCTTCCTGAATAAATTTCCTTAAACTTTCCCCCTCATACGCAGGTTCTTTGCCTACAGAGACCAAGTCTTTAAGGGATGACATGACTGATATAACAAATTTAATTTTACAGAACTGACTAACCTTATCTTCCTGACAAAGACAACCAGAACAAAATAAATATGTATTTATAATGGACCCACGGACCTAGAGAAGTCAGTCAAATAAACACCAACTTGAAGATTATTTTGGCAAGGAAGTCACACTCTTAATATGTAAACAGTAAGTGTAGACTTTCACAAACAAAATGATGATTCACTTAATCCAAAAAAAAAAGATCCCACTTCTGACACCATTGTATCAGAATTGAAACCAAGTGGGTTTTTCTTCTTGGACTAAATGAACAACACAAACATAATGTGATGGATGATGGAAATTTATAGAATGAATTACTAAGAATATATATGTGTATATAAGTATATAGTACAAATGTAATGATTCTCTCCCACTCCTATCATATGATTGATCCAATCACTCTACACACATTCCCAAATTGAAAAATAAAAATGTGATCTATATAATATTACTTGTGAAAAGTGAGGTTCAAATAACCTCAGGGACTGCAAATATGTTTCCACTAATATTATGCAATACAAGCGAGATCCACATAATCTCACGTATGTAATACCATTAAGATTCAAATAAACAATGAAAGCTATGAAAGCGAGATTCACATAATCTCACGTATGTAATACCATTAACATTCTAATAATGAAAGCGAGATTCACATAATCTCATGTAATATACACAATGAAAGTGAGATTCACATAATCTCATGTAATGTAAACAATATTGTACTCAGTTGAAACCACAATCAATTGAAACAAACATAAGACTCTTAACACTTGAACAGTCATATGATTCATAAACTGATAAATCACACAATTTCACCAAATCCTTGGGTTGGCCCACACTTTTATCAGCCGCTCACACCCTTCACGGATCCACTACAGATATACGTATACACATACGTACGGACAGCACCCAGCACCCTGGTATTGGCTACACCTACATTCGTGGTTCCACCACATGTATAGTCTTACGTATACACACACGTACGGACAGCATACATCACTAAACAGCTACAGTCAGCTCAACCCTACACAGCTACCGTCAGCCCTACACATCCCTATGGACAGGTATGCACATACAAATAGACAGCACGCCACTCTATGGACAGCTACGCTCAACCCTAAACAGCTACCGTCAGCCCTAAACAGCTACAATAAATCCAAACTGGTCATAATAATGGGTTCAGAATTAATTTTTAGATATATACTGATAAATTAAACTGTAATAGCAACATGTAATCCAAAGTTCACAACGTTTCCAATCTGAAGTAGTAAAGGCTTCATTACCCGATATGACATTAAAACGAGAATAAGCTTCACATATCAAATAAAATATAAATGTAACACTTACCCCTATGGCCGGAGAACATAATGGAGAACGTTCACTCCTTGACAAAATCCAAATGACCTGTGCCTCAGTTTGAAATGAATCAACCTTAAATCCATAGGAGAGTGAATAATAGTCAGGGTAGAATACTCATGTATACCATGCCTTTCGTGACTCTCGTCGCATGTAGTTTCTGATGAGATACATGTTTGTACAGACGCTCACCAGGAGAAACAAAGATTCACCCCAGGTAACGTTGTATGCATGCACAACGAATAAATGTGAAAAATAGATCTAAGGCAAAACCAAGTTATTTCTTGCCTTATTCTGTGACAGCAGTTCCAAAGGAAACTATTCAGCAGATAGAAAATCAAAATTGAAGTGAAAATAATTTTTGCACTAAGAAAAAGCCTGTTGATGTTCAGGCAAGTGTTAATCTTGTTGACAGTGATGATGATGAAACTCTGAAAAAAGAAACTAACTTAAGTATTCAAATAAGAAACAGTTGAAACAATGCCAAAAACTTCAGAAGAAAATTGCCAAAAATACTGAGAAGTTAGAAAACATTAAAAACAGGATTGGTCACTATTCTGTGTGGAATGTAAATAAAAGAGATGAGACTTCAAAGAAACACTTGCATGCATTGCGTGACTTGAAATGATTAGTCAGCAGGCAAGAGAACCAAATAAAGAGGACGACTGAAAAATTGAGAGAAAGTGAACTAAAGCTTGAAATTGTGACTAACGAGAAACAAGCATCAACCGACAAAATTACTGTATTGACAGAGGAAGTGAGAGTTATTTCTGAGAAGAGAAATAGTGAGAAATCAAAGATCTTGTCTCTTCAGAAAAGCAACAGTTATTTAAGAACTGAAATTAAAACTGTCCGCTTGAAATTGAAACAAAGAGACTCTTTAGTACCTGTTGATGCTGAAAGAAGTAATACGAAATGTGACAACTGTGAAATGATTAGATCTCAAATACTGGAGAAGGAGAACAAAGTAGCAGAACTAAGAAGATGTTGATGAAATTATAAATGAAAATATAAAGACCAAAAATGAAGATGGAAGCTACAGCCACGAGGTTCGTCTTTGTGTAATTGAACTAGTTGGGTTAGAAGTTGCTGTTGAGAAAGTGTCTCCAGTAATTCAGTCTGTGTTACGACATATTGGGAAAAAATTTAGACAGATCAGATTTGCCAAACCCAACAACCACTCGAGCAATAGTCGATGAAGGACATTTCATAGCAAAGACATTTATTTCAGAAAAACTCAATAAAGATGAAAATTGGGGCTTAGGTAGGGATGGCACACCATGGATAAAGCAGAAAATTGTCGACACTTCTATAACACTTGACAGCAGTGATGTGATCAGTTTAGGGTTTGACAGAGTTTATAAAGAGAATGCAATTTCCATCAATAATGTTACAAAGAACCACCTGAATGAGCTTGGTAAACTTCATGCAAACTTAGTCAAGGAAGAAACAGAAGATGAAGCAACATTTGTGGCCCGGTCTTTAGAGAAATTATCTTACACAATGAGTGATAGAGCAAGCAATGAAAAATTGGCCAATAAGTTGTTAGATGAATGGCATGATGATGTTCTGAAAGACTTTGAAGGGGACAAGGGTATTGTTCATCATTTCTACTGTATGGCTCATGTACTTCTTGGCTTTCATAGCTACACCAAACCTGGCATGAAAAAATTAGAAACTGAACTAATTGATTCAGTGGGACCTGTTGGACATGATGCTCTACCAGTGTTCCAGTGTTGGAGTGAAAAAGAAACTGTCATTGAGCGGGTTCATACAACATCAGAAGTGTTTAGGCCAGCTGGTGATCACATTGGAATACGAGACAGGTGGGATGCGCACTGCATGGCAAATGGTATTAAGTCAGTAATAGGAAATTACAGAGAGAACAGGTTCAGTGCAGTATTTGAAACTTCAGCTGAAGTATTTATCCATAGACAGGACTTTATAAAAGTTATAGAGACAGTGGACAATCCCAACCTGAAACTAAAATCTGTATTAACAGATTTAAAGTCTGAAATGTTCTGTACGTTTTTACAGTGCTTTGGTCTATTTTTCATGAAGCTGACAGGACCATACTGGAATCTCATCACCACAGGCAAAGTAATATATCTAGACCTTTCCCCACATATTCTGGAAATGAAACAATTCTTAGAACAGTGTATGGAAAGACCCGCTCATCTTCTGAACCAAAATGAACATTGGTCACCAAACGACCCCTTGGATATTGGAAAGGTCAATCATCATCAAAGGTTAGCTGACTGTCTGTTTTCGATCAAAGAAGAGACCAGAGGTCTGTTGTTGAAGACCATCGTAACTGTTGCCTCGGCTATGATTGCAGTAATTGACTTACAGCTGACAGACTTCCTTGATGGTGGAAAGTTCCATGTCGATGCTAAAACGATCAGTGAAATGGAAGAACAGAGAACAAATTTTGCACATGTTACTAATCTTGGATGTGAGCATCACTTTGGTGATCTGGACAGCAGTCAGAGGAGGTGACCTAGTGCATCAATGCATCACCATACATCTGTACAGTTGTTGAAATGGAACAGAATTCCCATGATGAAGTGGCTAAGTGAATTGAAGCCTGAAAGTCGTAATAACATTATGCTTTCGGCAAGAAAAGGTGGTCGGGAAATGCAACAAGACCACATATCAGATGAAAAAAATGTTGTGTCTGAAATTCATAAAGAAATGGTCACAAAGAAAGGCATAAAAAGGGAAGGTTCTGCTCTTAAAAGGGAAAAAAAGAATCGGCAAAAAAAGAATCGGCACAAAGTTTCAGATGATTCTCAGGACATAGGTTATGAAGGATTAAACCACATATTCAGAGAAAATGAGTATGTGGCAATTGCATCTCAGGACTCCTGGTATCCTGGTATTGTTGAAAAAGTAAAGGATGATAAAACAGCATGTGTTAAGTTCATGTCACCATGTAGAAAGGAAGGGTACTTTCAGTGGCCTTGTAGGGTAGACAAACAAACTGTTGACAAGCAGTTTATTCTGACAAACAAGTTTATTCCCGATTGCCAAAATTCAGGTCGACAATGGTTCATCAGAGAGTTCTCTGAAATTGGAAAGCAGTATGAAAAATTTAAATGTGCATACTTTTAATAAAAGCATGATTCGGGCTGGAATATAAAAGGTATGGTTGTGCATAGATGCTGGTTTTATATATGCTTATGGTACATTTTATTGGCAATTAATCTTCATTTGTTGATATTTATTTCTTCTATACTAGGAATTAGTGATATTGTTTAGCATCACAGTATGTTTGAAATTAGGTCTTGCAACATTGTTTCAATGACAATTACTAATAAACATTGCATTTTTGTTGTTTTTGAAGTTGTTTTACATACATATGAACTATTGCTAGTGTGATATATTTGTATTAAGTTAACTGTCATAAAAGTTTTGAAATGTTTATATGCTTTTCATTTATAAATGAAAATATTTAAGTCGGACAACAGATTTAATGAGAGCAATGAATTCAACAGGAAAAATGCAATCAGAACATCAAATTTCATAATAATATCTCAACAAATAAGAAAGTTCTAACATTTTTTATGGAAAGAACATTTTACTTTGGTTCCATGACTGCCACATAATCTGAATACATTTATATAAGACACAAATTCTAGAAATCTGTAAATATTTTGGAACTTAAAAGTTGCGTAACTTTTTTTCTAATAGAGATATTTTAGGAAATGAAACTGTTTTGGAATGCTATTAAACAGATCTATATGAAGAAATCAAGTGTTTGCAGTTATTTCAATATCAGACAAATGAATGGGGTTGCTACCACAAGCACTTTTTGCATCTCATAGGAGATCATGATCTGGATTATATTTGTGGCAGTCCTTATCATTATTGATCTTAACACCTAGGAGATGATGTATTTTCACTGGATCTAGGTTTCATCTGGAGTCGGCCTTATTTTCCTCAGGAATGGAAAATGTGCTTGTTATGTCTGCATTGGAATGTGGCAATGTTAATACAGCTCTGTTGAGTCAACTAAAAGTTAAGTTGTCTCCTGCTCATGGGTAGATTCAGGTTGCTGACTGCCTGCCAGAAGACTCAGTTGTCACATTAGTGAGTGCTGCTTTGACAGTATGCAGTTGTCATATAGAAATACCAAGCTAATCATACAGGACTAAACAATTATACTGATCCTATCACTGGCATCCAGTAGTCAAAGTGTGTATAATTATTTGTCAATTGACTATTAATGGTGACTTAATAGGTGATGCAAGTTGATCACCTATCAGTGCAGATGTGAATAGAATCCTTGTCAACTGTGTTTTCCTTGATGAAAACCTTTGATATTTGTGTTCACAAGACCACACATAAAATGACTGTGCATCACAAACATGCCATCAATCCATTATGCTCTTAAATGTGTCTAATGTCTACAAAACATTAATATTATATATATTTATTATAACATAATATACTCAGTTACTGCTGCATATAAAATCAGCTTAAATTATTGGACCCATTTAATCCAGATATTTCCGTTCACATTTCTACAATTTTATGCCAAAATTAAGTTGTTGAGATGGCCAATTATCCAGACAAAATCTTTCTCTTCAGATGGTCCAGATAAGCAACATTTTACTGTATCTACAAAGAAAAATACAGTTGAGGGGATTCATATTTGGAAGAACAGTCAAGCTCCATTACTAGTCATGGCAAAATAATTTTGTTCAATAGCTGCATGTTCAGGAATGTATAGCACAGTGACCCAACTCCCAACTATTTCATTTTAACCTATAATTCCAACTTCATTGGCTCTTGGCAGACTTTTTGTTAAACAATATTATACCTATCTTTTATTGATGGTAATTGAATAGTATTGAGGGGATTTAACTCGGTGAGCATGTCACCCACAAATTCACTAGTCCACTAGGTAATTGTGGCCTAATTTCCTCCACTTTAAATGTGTCAGGTGATGCATTAGTATCCTTTAAGTTTGTACTGTTCTAGTTTGATTACAAAGAGAATATATCTAACTGGAATATGGAACAAAAATTACCTTGTCTTCCACATGTGCTTAACTGATTTAATCTTCGAAATAATATGATTATATATTTAAAAATTAGTGCTATAATGGCACTGAAGTGGAACTTATTGTCTCCATAATTCTTCTTTATAATTTAATGATATCAATCATTTTTTATATTGATTTTCTCAAATTTTTAATGTTTGAGAAAATTACTGAATTATTTATTTTTCCTGCATATTTGTCTATTCATCCATCTGTACTGGACACTACAATTTTCTGATGCAAAGCCCAAGCTTAATGATGAATCCGTCTCCTCCTTTTGGTACATTTTGATGTAATTAAGCTTGAATCATTGATGAGCCTATTCTCCCCAAATATCCTTTTTTCAAAACTTAGGCCATCTGTGTTTTCTCATTGCAGAAATTTCATTTAGGAGAAGGTAAAAAATTTAGTCTTCTTTTGACCTATTACTTTTCCCAATCAGTACTTGATATCTACAACTTAAATGATTTTTTTTCACAGATCTGGGACATGTTTGGTGTATTCTTTGCTAATCATCCTGATCTTCGGCGCATACTGACAGACTATGGATTTGAAGGTCACCCCTTCAGAAAGGATTTCCCCCTTGCAGGATATGTTGAGGTAACAGTTCATGCCTGTCATAGAACTGATGATATTTGGTCAATTTAGGGTGTGTATTTTTCACAAATGCAGTATTAAGGGCTGTTCCAGTAAAACATATACCCCCCCGGGGGGAAGGCACTTTCAAATTCAACCAACCCACAACAGAAGCAATTTAAAAAAATTAAGATCCACCGTCAGATATGTTTTAATCAAAAAACACTTCCCCCTACAGAAGCATATTTTTTTAACATAATTTCTGGCTATGGGTTAGTGGGTGGTAGAAGCGATTTTAATATTGGGTTGGGGACAGAAGCGATTTAAATGACAGCTGGCTGGAGGTAATCTACTGAATTCTTATATATTCATTCATTATAATCAATCTTTTGTCCTTTTGTTTGTTTGTCTGTCAGCCATGTATGTCTCTGATACTGTGAAATCACAGATTTTCTTGGTGGCTTATTATTTGTAGATGTCATTGATCAGTCCCTTAATGCCTACTAATTTAATTTCCATGAATATAGATTTTATATTGGGGATTTCTATTCTAATACAGAAATCATGAATTTGTATCCTTACTAAACTGTGTGTTTACTAAAGTGATCACTATGTTTTGCTATTTTTCTTTGTTCTCAGGCATGCAGCTTTTGATTAGAATAATAGTTAAATCTTGTAATGCTTTAAATGTGTGGTCAGATGCTATGATTCCCTTGTTATTTTTTTTTTCAATAAATGTTTTGGTAAACTTATAATACATGATTTGTCAGAAAAAATCATTAGTGCCAGTGAAAGTGATGTCGCATTATTTCTGCCTACTTTTACACTGTATCATTTCTTGTAAGAACACATATTTCAGTTTCTGTCTTTTTTTTATGCCTTGTTGCAAGACTAATATAAAGTTTTAAAAAAAAGAAATATAGCAAGTCAAACATTTTTATATCATAAATTAGATTTTAAAAAATGGATGAAAGTCAAGGAATCATTTTTTCCCAGAGTACTCATAAAATCAATGTCATTGCAGTTAACTGTATTGTCAACAGCATCATCATCATCACTGATGGCATAGCAGTAACATTCTGCACTTTTAATCCAGTTGTCACAGGTTCTCTCTCCCACTTCTAGCCTTTCATATGAGGCTTATACCTCTGGTCTGAGGGGCTTTCATGGCAGAGTATAAGATGCTTGTCTTGTGATACAGATCTGAGGAGCTTCCATGGCAGAGTGGTACAAGATGCTTGTCATGTGATTACTTGCCTCCAGTGTGTAAATGAGAATGTTGCCAGTTACTTGTGGAAGGTCAGTTGTTCTACATAGGTGGTGTTTGATGTCTCAAAAGTACTTGGATTTTCTTCAGTAGTAAAACTGGCTGCCATATATAGATTCTCTTCATCTGAAAATGGTGTAAAGGCCATAATGATCTACCGAAACCAGAGATCTCATGTCTAAATGACTTCGGCTGTTGGAGATAAACATCAGATCAACAGAGGCTCCATGTGCCCTAGTGTACTAAGGTGCTTGCTTTTACAGATCACTTGCATCTCTCAGAGTGAGATTTTGTCACAGGTCAACCAGTTTGGGTTGGTGGTCATTCGGGGTTCTTCCTCCACCTAATATACTATTACCCCCCAACCCCAACCCCAAACCAAACCAAACTAAATCAACCAACTAATCAACTGTGGCAACAGCAGCAAAGGTATTAGTCCATCATTTTTGCCACAGCTGTTTGAGTTTATAAATTTTGACTCCAGTAATTTTTGTAGACCTTTGAATATTGTCAATTATGCCTTTCTGACCGTTACCTAAAAGTCATCATCAGTTGGTACAAATGGATTTTTCGTGGTGAGCATATGGGATGAAGAAGTCTTGAGCAATCCTGCATCACACGCTGCTGAAAAGTTTACATTTTAGCTCACTTCAAGTTTCTCTAACAATGTCCATTGTTCCAACCAGAACTGTTGTAACTTATTCAAACTATATTCACCAATATCTGGAGATGTACATCTGTAATAAATATTTGTAACAAAGTATGAGAATGCATCAGTGTTTTTCAGTGATGCATTTGAACTGAGCAACAACCAGAATCAACAAACCAAGAAATGAAATTATTCACATCTCAGGCAGAAGTACAGTGTTTAATCATAATCTGCCAAGAGATTTTGCAATCTTTAAATTAGCCAAATTTTTTTCCAACCATACTGATTCAGTGGACATAATCACCAGAATGGACAGAAACAGACCAGAACAGATATAACCAGAAGGTTAAAATTGATTTGAGTAGCTAAATTCATGTGGTTTAGTTAACTGTACATCCTTTATTGTCTTCCCTTTGATGTAATTTTTTTACTGAAGCTGAGAAAATAATGTTGCACACATCAAAAAAGAGGCACACTTCTACTCATTATTGTTGTTATTATACTTCTCCATTCCAGCCTGTTCTTATGATCTTGTCCCCCCACATACAGTTTGTCATGTTTATGATATGTATCTAAATTTGTCACTTACTTTTCCTGCTACTATACTGATTGTTTGTGAATATGCATACCAATGTGAAATGCAATGGGGAGACTAAATCCAAGATAGAAAACCTCTACATTTCTGGATGTATTCTGCTTGGATTCCATGTTTCTGCACAAAACTCAAGAGTTCAAGACTTGCTGTACTAATTCAGTTCCCATTGTAAATCTGTGCAAACACCATGATATTAAAATTCAATAACTTAAAATTTCGAATGCTCATGATCAAATTTGTATCAGTATAGACACATCTATGATGACAGCTTTTGTGAAAAGAAAACCATAACAGCTGCACCATTTTCTGGATCTACACAAATTTGAACTGTGTGCTTTCAATACTAACACCAAAGAGTCAGCTGCTGATTTCAGTAACGAGTCTTCCAAACTCAGGTCTGTAAAGGGACAGAAATTATGTTAATAAAACAATGTCCCAGACTTTTTTCAGTTTCAAGTAGGACAAGCTCTCAAAAGATTCTTTTTACTAAAATCTTACTTTCATTATCAACCAATCAGGGACAGTCAAACCATGTATACTCTATTTTATCTTCACTGATTTATAGTATGGTTCTCGTTCTTTCATATCTGTAGTAATGCGAGTCTTTCAACAACTCTCAACGGTTGTATGCCTTTTCCGACCATGCTGACTGGACACACTGTAAGATAATGTTCAAGTAACAGAAATACCATGGGATAACCAGAGACCAATAAAATCAAATAAAATGGTCAAGTTATCTCCCCTGCAGGGATGCTGCCAGGGTTTCAGGATTTAATCTAAGTTTTGTGTGTGTGTAATCTCCATTGAGGAAGTGGTGGCGAGAGGAATAGCCATTGTTAAATATCTAACACTTAAATATCAGTCACTCTTTCTTACTGTTCCACTCTGTTAAGGCTCTGCTGAAATCAAAATACTCCGAGAGATGTCATCTCTAGTTGTATAGTGATTATAACTGTGATGTCATTGGGCATGGTCACGTGGTTGTGGTGGGGTCTTGGTTGGGATGGCAGAACGACCATAGGCTTACTCCATATTTGACAGCTAATTATGATGTTGTCAGAAGAATTAAACTTTTTCTAACAATTCAGTTGGACTCAGATTATATACTTGATTCATAGTCAATGAACAGGTTCTAAAATTGATGTGTTTATTTTGGAGCCATGTTCCTTAATCACATTCAAGATTTGAATATACCAAAGGTGAAATTAGAACAGTTGCATCCTAAATTACTATCATGGCAACTTTAAATGTTATTTAGTGTGAGACTTTAATGCCAGAACTCATAGCTTCAGTGATTTTGGGGTTAAAAAATGAATTTCTTCTCAAACAACTCAATTTGGTGCAGATTACATTGTTTTTTAATGATACTGAGAATTCTTGATGTGTGAAAATTTCACAAGAAACAAACAACATCAGATCAGGAAATTAATACCACTTGGGAAAAACTGATAGGAATATGCAGAAATAATGATAGTATTATTTAAATGGAATATGTGGTTACAATAGGAGTGCTGGTTCTGTAACTTTGCAAAATACATCTCGTACAACTATTCTATTGTTTCTAACAACACTCTGTAATATGGTAATAATTTTTGCACACATGAAGTTGACCCACTTTTTACTTTAGTCCCTTGCTAATTAATAGTTTTAGATTTTACAACAAAATTAAGCACATTTTACCTTTTGACAATAATACATGATCACAAATATTTAGAGTGTAAGAAAATATAAGTTACAATTTTATTAAAAGTATTGGTACTAGTAAAACTAAAGGAGATGGTGAAAAAGAATCAGGATGAACAGATTAGTAGTGTAGTAAAGAATCCATATATCAGAATGACATCAAGTATTTTATCATCAGTTTCATCATTAGTTAATGACACTGCATCAAAATGTTGTGTACTTGATAATAGTAATCCAATTTGTATACAGGTATCAAATGATGGCTTGGAACTAAGTGCCAAAAGGTCTGCAGAAAATATCAACATCATCAAAATATACATAGGAATAACCACACACAAACAGGACAAATTTTATCCATCTTGCTTTGAGTTTACACATTTCAGTCAGTTTCTTATGTTTAATATCATTCAATTTTTGCACATAGAGAGCATGTACTTCATTTGGTAATACATCTGCATGATAAGAAAGTTAGTCTTGTTATTCTTTTGTTGCCATATTGGTTCTGCCAACTAGAGATCTACACACAATTATGTTGTATGGGGATTCTCTGATGATCCCTATGAGCATTAATCTGTTGATTGTTTCTGAATTTAATATGATCTTCCTCCTCTGTTTGTGAATATTATTCTGTGCTGAGAACTCCCTTTCATTGTCTGCTGTCTGAAATGCATATGCATAACTAGCTTGAACAAGTTATTGTTCTTTGTGGTTGTGCAATTTTCAACATCTCACAGGTATGGCCCCATGGGTCTCTTTGATATCTCTGTTCCAAAAAGAAAAGTTTTCACTAACATGAACTCTGCCAAAGATTCACTTCCTTGAATCAATGCTTTGCTGCCTCTTATGCCAGATTTTTTTCTCTTCCATAATGCTGTATTAGGGTTTTAAGTCCAACATTCCCATAGTCTGCTTGTTCAGACATGGGTATCTTGAATAAATAACCGTCGTCCTGTCCATTCAACGTGTACATCGGACTCTCACTCAACATCAGTTTTGGGCTCAGAATCACACACTGGTATTTCCAGTGACATTTTCCCAATGTCCAACAGACTGATATACATGAAATTCATCTTCATCATAACTATCACCAGCCAGTATTTGCCGACTGAAAATGTCGTCTGACAACGAACCCTGTTGTGATTCAGACATTTTGGTTTCCTGTGTGGCCCTTATTTGAAACACGCATTTGTAAAACTTCAATCATGAAAGTAAGGTTAAAACTATCATAAAATGTGTGTTTCAGGGCCCAATGAACCAATCAAATTTAGTTTAACAGCCATCCATGTCGAACCGAAGTATCCAGCTATTTTAATGTTTGCCTTCCTGAATCTGGATGTCGCATCAAACGCTGCGATATTGCTACTGGAAGCACAAATTACATTGCGAAATGCACTTTTAAAGTTAAAAGTTGAATAAAAATTGCATCCTGTGCAAAGCATGTTTTATATCCGCAACGTTGACATAATTTGTGGAACGCGTATCACTGTTTTAAAAGTACGCGTATTTGTACAAATTAGGTGTACTCACGTGTACTGGCATCATTTTTTGACCCAATATTTTATTCATGTTAGACCGCTAGGAGGGGGTTAGATGCGATTTTAAATATATATTCGGGGTTTTTTTCTGACAACCCCACCAGCGATTTCTCATTTTGTTAACAACCCACAAAAGAAATGATTTTCCTATTAACAGCCCACAACAGAAGTGAATTTCCTAATCAGACTTCCACTGTCAGAATCAAAATAGTTTGAAACACAACCGCCTACAGAAGTTTTTTTGAAGTGCCATCCCTGGGGGTGATATGTTTTACTGGAACAGCCCTAAGACTGACTCTTCTGCATCCTATTTATTTTCACTAAGTTTTTAGAGGTTTACACCTGCTGATACACATTATTGAGGAAGGTAAATTATTGCATTAAATCATGTTTTGCTTGAATCTGAAAGAAATGGCTGACATTTTTCGTTTCTTTTTTATTGGATTAATTCAAGAAATGACATGTAAATGAACTTTTTCTAGTGCCCTTTCTAGGCCTTGAGAATTATTGTTTAAAAGTCTTGATTTTTAAACCATTGTAATTTTGGTTTCAAGCAACAAATATCAGCATTTGTAATTGCTACTTGATTGTGTAGATCAAATCAGCCATAGTTTTCTTTTTCTTGTTCAAAGGTGTCTCATAAATTAAAAGCACATTTACATAAATTGCACCCTCTTTATGATGTGCACTTTGCCTGTAGGATTCCAGAATTTGTGCTCAAATTATTAATGGTATTGTACCCCTGCATTTGTATTAAAGGCTCGTTTGATATGAGCCAGATAATGTTGTCCCACCTGTGAATCATGGGTGAAATACAGGTATCACTTTTCTTGTGGCAGTCATTTCTATCAAATTGTATGTAGTCTTGAAATTTGACAGATGCATTTCTTTTTGTGAGGTAGGTCACTGTGAACTTCTTTTCAGGCCCAGTAATTATTTTAGGTTTTCATTTTGTCTATGCCTCTGAAGCTGTTGCTTGCTGAGTTGTGAAACTTGATGAGAACATTTGAAGTTTGAAGTGTTTACTTTTTTTTAGGTTTTTGGATGCTGCAGCAGTGTAGCAGATGAGACATAACATTTCAGTTAACCCTAGTTTTCAGTCTTGTGCAATATTCTTTTGTTTTAGGTACGATATGATGATGAAGCTAAAAGAGTCGTCATAGAGCCATTAGAACTTACCCAGGAGTTCCGCAAGTTTGAATGCAGCTCACCATGGGAGACTTTCCCCAAATATCGACAACTTCAGGATGCAGAAGAGGTTCCCATCAATAAAGAAGGGAACAAACCTCAAGAAAAGAAGTAGATATTTATCTGTTTATATTAATTAAGTTGTTAATCGCTGCTGTGTGAAATGACATTGAAAGTACCTGTTATTATGAATAAAAGTCATGAAGCGAAATTTCCTCATCTTTTTTGGAAATGCATATTGTGTAGTATGCTTTCTCACAATAGGGCTTCACAAATTGATATTTATCTGTTATGTAGGGTTAAAAATAGGTATTTCCTGTGTCAACATTCACTTCCTGGGTTCCCACTAGATATGTTCCAGTGGTAGTCACAAAAAAAATCTAAATTTTGTTTGTCATTTAAACATGTATTTATTTTACAAAAGAAAATGAAGGGAAAAATCAATAACTAAATATTGATATTTAATAAAAATATAATGGCCATTTGTGAAAATCAGAAGCCAATTACTGTTTTGGCTACCACTAATGGGAACATGGACTTCAATACCCACCTCTAAAAAATTGGGGATATATAGCAAATCCTTATGTCCTTTCATCTGTCAATCTATCCACCTGTCCATCCATCTTTTATCTTGCTCCTATTAGCACAGCTAGTCCCTCAGTTCTTGATGGATAGCCATGAAACTGTAAATATTATGGTTGTCACCTGAAGATGCAAAAACTTTGCTCCTACAGTTTCTCTTTGAGTTTAATAGAGGCCTGTTGGTATTATAATAGTGTATGATGCAGTTTTATTAGTGCAACTGTGAAACTTGGTCAGAAGGTCAGATTTCATCAGAAAGAAGAAGAATGGTTTCTACATAGCACACTAACATTAGTTCTACCTCACAGACATGCCCCAACTTCTATGAATGGCTTGTTTTTGGGGTAAGTGAGAATCCTATTGATTTTTTTAGGTCAAGGTCACTATGCCTGAAGGAAGACATTGGTTTCTGTTCAGAAGTTTCAACTATTGACCATATATCTTTAATAAAGTTGTAGATGACTTGCACAGGTCGGTAGAAAGAAGTATGTTCATTTTAGGGTCCAAGGGTCAGATGTTGAGGTCACTGTTACTGAAAGAAGAAACTTTTTTTTTGCATGATAACTTTAGGTCTGGATCATGTGTCTTGGCTTAAGTTTGTTATAGGCATGCACTTAAGTTATGGAAGAGGGATGTTGATTTAGGATCTATTAAACATTTGGCTAGCGTATAATGTGTCGTTCACAACATTCTTGTTTATGTCTTTAATCATCTTTTGTTACTTATAAATTTTCATTACAATAAATGGAAGGTAAAAATAAAGAAAAGGAAGCTGAAAACAGGGTTATCAAAGAGCTGAACAAAAGCTCAAAGATCACACCTGGAGTTGAATTGGAAGACAGCTTGGTAAACATTCATATGAATTCCAATAAAGCCAAAACTGGCAATTTAAAGAAAGTACAAGAGCCTACACAATTACATCATAGTGATAGTATGCTACATGAAATAAATGAAACAAAGTTCAAACACCACAATCTAGTATTATTTAGGAGATGGTGTAGTTATTTGGGGCATATTGTTCATTTGGTTGCTTGTTTAAATAGTCTTAAGGATCCTCTTGTAAATGTTTTTGAAGTTAAAAATGAACGATCAACCAAAGCACATTTGTATGACAAGACATTGCCTACATATAATGCATTACTAGAAATGCTTCAGCTAATAAGTATACCAGCTTCTACACAGACAAATTTCCAGGGAAACACAAACAAAAAAAAGAAACTGTACCATATTTGGTTTCCATGCGGCAAATAAAGGTGCTCTCACAGTTGCATACATATTTGGTTTTATGTGAGTCGGTCCACCATCAAATGATCATTGAAGAAATTGTATAGCTAATCATTCTATTTTCACTTGGTTCATAATTGACTACCAGACTGAAGATGGAATTTTACTTTGCAAAAATGTTGACACCATGCAAACAAAGTAATGTAAATTCAAATGTGCATTGCTAAATGCATTAACTTTTTTTGGCAATAAGTCGAGAAAAATTGTAGACTTAAAAGAAATCAAAACAATTTAGCCCTCCTTTTACTGTTGTCTGTATCATGCTTTTGGATCAGGTAAAAAGATACAATTGGTCCACCATGAAGCATGGGTTTTGAAGAGGTTGTAAGGCTAACATTTTCAGTTTTTTTAAGTCAATTCATAAGCGACCACCCAGTAGCAAATGAACATTTATCTGAGAAAATTGTTACCGCATATAAGTTTGTACCATTGGTGAAGCCTTCATTGTGCATGTTTTCTGCAAAGTAAATGAGTATCACTGGTCCATGAAGATTACATTTGTGTATTTAAGACAAAAATTTAAAAAATATGGCCACTAAAAGAGAAGTTGTAAAATACAACAGTTCAAAATATAGCCTAAAAGTTGTATGTATCACAACATCTACAGAGGCCATAAAACAGGTGACAGCTACAAGGCAAAGGGTGTGTCTCTTACATATTCACACACACACACACATACACATGCACCCACACACAGAGTGGAACTTTATTAATCCAAACACTTTTGTTCCTAGTAAATATGTCCGGATAAATGAGCTTTCTGGATAACTGAATCATGCACGTTTTGTATTTTATGATGTCATCATGCAGCATACATGTACTATTCATGTACATGTATTTTCTAGCTGTAAATGCACTGTATATTCAGTAAGGGTTGAAATAAACTAATGATTACATCTGTTGACTTGCATTTATTTCACTTTATTATATATGCACTTGTACATACATGTAAATATAAGTTTAATGTGATTTTGTTAGAAAATCTTTGTTTTTTATGCAAGCCATTATCTCTACTTGTCTATGCTTGCTTGATGGTGCTGCCATAATGCATGTAAAAATTACAAGGAATACAAACATATCTCGCAGTTAAATGCATTATGGTAAACTAAGACAATGCAGTTGTTGTTATAAGTCGTTTATTACAAATGTTGTAGCTACTAATGAGCAGATGAATGACATCACCTTAAATCCATCAACTTTATTTGTACAGCCATCAGCAAACTATGATTGTAACATACAATTGGTAAACAACAAAGAGACTTAATGGCACACTTTATTTACCTCTGTATGTCAAAAGTGTGGTCGATTTGATCCCAGTGAGTATATTTAATTATTCACACGCCCGTCAGTGAGTAGCAAAGGCAGACATCTGTTTATACAATCTCTGGTTACAATACAGTCACACGATTTGAAGTTTTTCGATAAACACAATCACACAATCAATTCATAACTTTAACATGCCACTAGAATTTCACCAATCAGAGATTGATAAAATCACATACCTTCAGATTTCAAAGGTGAATCTGTGTTATCCAGTTGAATTTTTTCATATACAGTTCTTCAGATTTTCTTATTTTTGGACAGATTATTTCTGTATTATGGAGTGATTTTGATTTCCAGATCCAGAATGCGGATTTCTGTATTAATGGAGCAAATTAATGTTTAGGAATTCTGTTACAGTTGAACTATGTCCAGATAGTGAGGTTTTTGGATAATGGAGTCTGGATTAATGAGGTTCCCATACATACATACACGAGTTCATGCTTCTGGATTGGAATTAGCAGAATATTTACAGATGTGGATGGTCTTTTGGCTTTTCCTGACCTTAGTACAACATTTGTAGGTATTGCTGCAAAGGCTTTTAAGGAAAAATTGATTTACAACGAAGTTTTGAGACAAAATCAGATAGTAGCATCTGCCATCCCTAATTTAAACAGTATCGATGACATAAGCAAAGTGGTCAGTGCTAATGAAATCAGCAGTGATGAGGTTTTTTTTAGTCATGCACAAGCACAACAGATGCAATGAAATAATGAAATGATGAAAATATTAAAAAAGATGACAAATATTTTTATAAATATAGGAAGGAAAGATATTTAGAAATATATCTTGAAGAAATTTACAGGAAAGGATACACACTGAAAAAAAACTTTTAAGTGTGGGAGTGGTTTTTTAAAATGGATCCTTTTTCCTATACAAATAAATTGCGAAGCAAAAGAGCTATATTACAATAAGCAGACTCCCTGAAAAAGAAATTGATTTGGAAAATCTAATTGACAACATAAATGGTACACTGTCCATTGCAAAGAATAGATTTTGTTGTTGGTTACTGTAATATTTATATCAATGCTAAAGTAAATAGTTTACTATATCATTGTAAAGAATGAAGTTAAGACCAGTTTAATTCTGATGCTCTTTATAACTTTGAGATGTATGGATGAAATAAAAACGGGAATGACTGCAAAATGAGAATAATGAAGAAAGCATTAGTGTTCAATTTTTTAAAGGTCTACTAGAGTGTAATACACACTATATATCAGAATGTTCATTTTTCACTAAATAACTCAGAAATGTGCATTAAAAATGCATATTTTAACTCACAGAGAAGAAAATGAAGATAAGGTGTACATTTATCGATGTTTTATGGAAAACGCTCTGGAAATATTTGTATACTTCTGGTGATAATAGGATTTTGGGAAGTGACGTACTGTTGGGAAGTTCCTCAAGTTTAGCATATGTGGTGATGATGGCTGAATTTAGTGATGATTCAAGCGAATTTATGGCAAATTTGTCATGCTCATTTTCGTCGTGTGAGGAAGTTGAACTCCTAGAAGATGGCGAACGTAATGAATCTTAAGAAAATTCTGCTCGCTGAGGTTAGACAGTACCAATTTAAGCTTGAATGAGACGTGGACTAGGACACTAAAGAGGACATAGGGCATAATGTGGCTGAGTGGCGCTTGGGCTGTTCATTCTGGTAATTACTATTTTCATTATGGCAATTATTATTATTATTCTTTCGTTAATGTTATTTCAGTTTCATAATGAAAAGAGAAGGGCACGAATTTGGGCAAAACTTGGATGTCTTCAGAGCAGATTGTAATGTGGGTGTGGCTCATCAGTAACTAGTGGTGTTAAAAGTTAAACACTTAAGACTCAGACTGTGAGAGGTGTAGAAATAAGTACTTTATTAACTTTATGACAAGTTTGTTCTTTTAAACCGTGATGAAATGCAGACCCCAAATGTACTTTGGGTGTGATTGTTTACTACCCTCCACAGATAGTAAAATTGAAGAATTTTTTTAAAAAGAAAAAGTAATTCAAACCACACTCACACTGGAACAAAGGTCAGTCCATTTTTTCTACTGCCCTCCTCCTAGTAGAAAAAACAAGCTGACTGAATCTCTCTTTTTGGAGCAGTTTCCGAATCTCCTGGAGTATGGAAATTCAATAGGTGGCAACCTGATTGTTCTTGGAGATTTCAGCGTTCACTTTGACTGTCCTGGAAACCCATACACATCAAAACTCCTAGATTCCATTCATGTTTTCAACCTCAAACAGTCAGTTAATCAACCCACCCATAGACATGGTCACATTTTAGACTGGATTCTTCATAGACCTGATGAAAATATTCGGTCCTCCCTGGTATCCCACGAACTTGCATCAGATCACCTCTGCATTACATGCCATCTTGACATATCAGTCTCTAACCCTCCACCTTTATTTGCTACTAAGAGAAACCTCTGTATGATAAATAGAACCCAACTAATGCAAGACATCCAAGCATACCTAACAACTTGCTTACCTCCTACAGCAGAACAACTCGATAACTGCCTGCGTTCATTGCTTGACAAACATGTTCCAGCAACTAAGTGCAGAGTATCAATTCAGAAGTGTTCTCCGTGGTATAGCAGTGTTAGAGACCAGCTTCGCACTGCTAAAAGAGACCGCCGTAAGGCTGAGAGGCTTTGGCTTTCCACCAGACTCACTCTTCATAAGCAAATCTATGAAGCTGCTAAAAAGAACGTCACAAACATAGTCCATGCAGCAAAATCAGCCCACTACAGTACTAAGATCACAGAAAGTTCCAGCTGCAAAGAGCTCTTCGAGATTACTAACAAGCTAATGTCAAGGAACAAATGTTCACCACTTCCAACTACCTTCTCTCCAGTTGACCTTCTGGACCTGTTTGCAGATTTCTTCCATGACAAAGTACAAACCATTAGAGATAAGCTTGACAACACAATTTCAATTGACTCATCGTCACCCTACAGTTGCGATACAGAATTTCAGCGGCAACCGATAGCAGCATTTGAACCTGTCTCTATGGAATTAGTACGTACAATTGTGATGAAAAGTGCACCAAAGTCATGTGAACTTGATTCAATTCCAACATCACTGCTGCTTAAGTGCTTAGATCCAATATTGCCTTCACTAACTGATGTTATTAATACCTCTCTCTCTCATCTGGGAAATTCCCATCATTTTTCAAAAATGCCATTGTAAAGCCTCTGCTGAAGAAATCAACACTCGACCATAATGATTTAAAGAACTACGGGCCAGTTTCTAATCTCCCATTCATGTCAAAAATCTTAGAAAAAGTTGTTCTATCCCAACTTGTATCTCATCTGAATTCAAACAGTCGTTTTAGCAATGTACAGTCTGCATATTGCCCTTGCCACAGTACTGAAACTACTCTTCTGAAAGTAGTTAATGGCCTTCTCTCTGCTTTGGATAGCCTTATGTTGTATGGGGATTCCCTCATTGATTTGTCTGCAGCATTTGACACAGTAGACCATGATATATTACTTCACCGTCTCCAGCATGTATTTGGCATTCATGATACAGCCTTACTGTGGTTCAAGTCCTACTTGGTTAACTGACACAAATTGTGTCCGCAAATGGAATACACTCCAGCCCAGTTGATCTATGTTGTGTCCTTCCACAGGGGTCTGTTCTTGGACCTGTTCTCTTCATTCTATACACTCAGCCGCTCTCAAGTGTCATAGATCATCATCCAGTGTCTCACCAATTGTACGCGGATGACACCCAAATATACAAATCTAGCCACCCAACTGAAGTTGATGCTACCATCCAAGGCATAGAGAGGTGCATTTCTGATGTGAAATCATGGATGACATGTAACAAGCTGCAGATGAATGATGATAAAACTGAAGCCATTCTGATTACAACATAAAGACTTTCTCATTCACATCCTTTACCTCAAATAATAAATATCAGCAACACCAACATTAAATTCACACAGTCAGTAGGAAACCTAGGTGTTACTCTCGACAGTACTCTCACATTGCAACAACATGCCATGAACATATGCAAGGCTGTATATCTTGAGCTGAGACGCATCAGCTCCATTCGCAAATATCTTACAGTCAGTAGGAAACCTAGGTGTTACTCTCGACAGTACTCTTACATTGCAACAACATGCCATGAACATATGCAAGGCTGTATATCTTGAGCTGAGACACATCAGCTCCATTCGCAAATATCTTACAGTCAGTAGGAAACCTAGGTGTTACTCTCGACAGTACTCTCACATTGCAACAACATGTCATGAACATATGCAAGGCTGTGTATCTTGAGCTGAGACGTATCAATATCTACTCCAGAAACTTCAAAAAGTTCAAAACACAACTGATTGGATCATCCTTAGAGTACCACGATCAGAGCACACCTCCCCCCTGCTCTGTACCCTACACTGGCTATCCATTCGATCCAGAATCAAACACAGAATTTGTTCTCTGTGCTGCGTTTCACAGACGGGCTCCAGTCCAACATACCTATCTGACTTCACCCATGTGTACACACCAGCAAGAAACTTACGCTCTTCTGACAATCGTATACTCATTATTCCCATTATGAAAACGAAATCATATGGACAATGTTCTTTTGCATACCAGGGCCCAACAACGTGGAATGAATTGCCCACTGAACTTAGACACAAAGACACAGTGATCTCATCCAAGAGCGCTCTTAAAACTCACTTATTTCAACAGCAAGGACAAACTTAAAGACCTAATAATGTTTCCTACCTTAAATATTTTCAGCATGTTTTATGTTTTCTAATTTCATGGTGTTTGTTTTTTGAAATCGTATATTATATATGTTTTTTATGTGTTAGATGTTGTCTAATGTTGTAAAGCGCTTAGAGCTTCTAAAGATTAGGTGCTATACAAAGTCCTCATTATTATTATTATTGTTATTACTGTTATTATTATTATTATTATTATTATTATTATTATTATTATATCGATTTCACCAAAAGTACCCTAATGGTTCTTATTTGTATTTTCTAGAGTATTGGCCCAGTAAAAAATATTTTTCTCATCAACTTTGTTTCATGATTTTAATGGTCATTACAGATAATTAAAAAGGGGTCAACTAACAGATTTAATATCAGCATTGGAGATGGAAAACTCGTTTTTATGAAATGTCTAACATATGCTTTCAGTACTTATTAAATAATGTAGATCATACATAGAATGGTTTCAGAGATATTTTTCAGACATCTTACTTTTTGACAAAATAGAAGTGATAGATACCATTCTGAGTAGGATAAATAACAGTGACATAACCTTGTAAATAACTATCAGGGCTTGTGCAGTGGTTTTTGCCACCCCCACCCCCAAGAAAAAAAATAATTTCCATTTAATTTGGTGCCACCTAAAGCCTGGTGACCACCTAGTTTGCTGATATGGTTGGGTCAGCCTTGAACCATATTACTAATCTAGCAGATATTGCGCAAATTTTGTGAAAAGATGATACTTGGATACACAAGACCTTGAAGCTGAAAAATTTTGAAGTAATTAAGACATTGAGAGAAAATGCAGACAATAAAGTAACTGTTATTTAACAGAGTAATAATGAAAGCTAATAAAATGTCAAATCTGCAAAACCGATTGATGATAACAGCAGAAATGGTGAGTGATACACTAGATATGGTTATAATTCTTTACAGCAAATTGTGCAGAGGATAAACAGTGAGATAAATGCTTTGGACAGGATCATGGACAGAAAATGGACAACAAAATCAGGACAACTGGTGCACTTTACAGAATTACAGAGAGATTTGAATACTGAAATACATCAAGGGATTATAATGCTGTTGAATGATTTTAGTCAATAAATTTCTGACCTACACAACTAGATAACATTTAAGACTGATACATTTGCAGGGTTGCAGAAATAATATGATTTAACAGAGATTATCAAAAAAGAGAATGTCAGAAACAAATTTAATGTGGATGAAATTGTGAGTATGCATATGAAAAGAACTTAGATTTTATGATATGCAGATCTGAAGGACCAAACCATCAAAGATATTACAGATTTGAAGGACCAAACCATTAAAGATATTACAGTCACTGAATTTTACAAAAACATTACACACTAAGACTGAACAATCTAAAACAGAAGCAAATGAATATGCTGAGAGAGAACTGATTAAATATATCAGTGTGATGAAAGGTTATATTGACAAAATAGATTGAAGAACTGAATGACTGACAAAAGATTTCAGTAACGGGGAACATAAGTTTGTACAGGAAATACAGATGCAAAAAAACGTAGATTAAAACAACACGTATGAAGTGGTAATATTAATACATTTAAAACCAAAGCAACATGGAGACACTCAAAACTGAGTTGAACATGGACAATGGTCAAAGTAATAGTGCATTTCTGAGAGAAATATAAAGTTGGAAAAGGAAATCAAAATAAAACTTTGTAAAAGGACACAATTATGACCTGGCCATATTCAAACTATCAATAAAGGAACAAAAGAAGTATTGGATACTTTTAAGTTTGACTTTAATTATTGAAAATGCAAGTTACACAAAAGTGTTATATATATATATATATATATATATATATATATATATATATATATGTGTGTGTGTGTGTGTGTGTGTGTGTGTGTGTTAGACTTAAGCAATGTACCACTTGTGCAACAATGAATACACAAAGGCATTTCCTTTTTCATTTCTTTTGATTTAGTGACATGTCAGTTGGAAGAAAGAATAGTTTGTGGAATGACATTAAAGAATTCTCTGTATCAGTCTAAAAGCTTTACATTGAATCCTGGCAACACTACCAACATTTCAAAACTCGTAAATAGATTATGGCCACATATATCTGCAGGTATAATTAGAGGAGCAATAACGCATGGTCTAGCATTTACATGAAGCAATTATCTGTTCAAGTTATTTGATCCCGATGGATCTCATGATGATAGACCCAGAAGAAGAAAAAAAATGCCAGAGAAAAACAGAAAAGTTAGCATTAAAAGAAATCGAAGACACTTGACAAATTGAATGAAAGGTTCAGAAAACAAGGTTTGGTGACACAACCTGGATCAGTCTTTTGCATCTCTAGGAGAGAAGCCTACCAGGGTTAGAACGAGTGCTCATGGTAGACATGATTTAAATGATACTGTTAGTCTGGAAAAACTTGAAAAACCACAGCATTCAAAACTGAATGATTTCTGCCCAGCATATGATAATCGAGTAAGATATGAATACATAATTATAGCACTTGTAATGTGTTAGCAAGGAAATAAAAACTGGTTTCACTGTCATTTTTTAGTTAATGCATGCAAAGAGGCTGGACTGCCCCAATGGTCTAAGTGGTTAGTGCCCTCCTCAAATGCAGGAGGTCGAGGGTTCGAACCAAAGACTTATAACAATGGTACTAGCTGCCTTTCATTGCTCTCAGCATTAAGAGGTTAGTGTTTAGACTGGTTGGCCTGGTGTCAGGATAATGTGACTGGGTGGGACATGATGCTGCATATCTGCAGCATGATGCCCCAGTGCTGGACATCACTATAAACTGCCACACTGCAGACTTTGAAATGATATGACTAAAAATACTTTACAGCTATGTTAAAAATCCCAATCATACACACATGCACACAAAGAGGCATAAAGTAGATCCTTTTTCGCATTTTTTGCCTGATAAATAGTCACGATTTCAACATACATAACACCTAACAAGCAGGAAAAAATCTTACAGTGAGTTAAATTGTCATTCCAACACATCACTCTATTACATATACCAGCATTAAACCCAAACAACCTTTACAGATAATAATACCAAAATAACTGCAGATATATTGACTGTACTAGATAATATCTTTATGTCATTTGATACGAAAGTAAAAGGAGACGCTAATAACGCAGTACTCAACAACTTGAGTAGACAGCTTGTGAAAGACATTGCTATATCATACGGAGGTGACGTTCTTTTCCAGTTAAATATCTACACCAATTTAATGACATAGAAAGATTTGTTGTTACCTGTATCGATTTGAGGAAAACAGGATTGAATGATGTGTATTGTTATGACTCTGGTTTTAAACTAAGTAACAGAAAAGAATGAAAACCAACAAGTTTTGTAAAATTCAACAAATATTTTATTTCCCTATAATACAAAGTCAAAATTTAAAATGAATATTCAGTATTGTGAAAGAAATCCCAAATAGTCTTAAAAGTTCTATCACAAGTCTGAAAGAGTTTCAAATGAATTCCAGTGGTGATCTGAATGAATTCCAATATTGAATATGCTGATGTGCCAGTAGTCTGGAATAGCTAATGTGGAAAGGTCTTGATGTATCACAATGATATAATCCAAAATATCCTTGAATGAATTCACAATAATCCAAAAAATAATGGTTTAGTCCTAAATCAATGAGCACTTTGCAACTCCAGTAAATAATTTAAATAAATAAATCCTCTCAAATTTAAACTGAATATAACAATAAGACTGATTCCACTTTGATTCCATGTTAAGTAATTCCCGATGTAAACAACTTTATATACCATTTCACTTGACCTATGTCACAGCCACCATTTTATGAAAATACCCTGTCATATTAATGAAAAATTACTCCAAAATTGTCAACAAAATTATTTTCTTTACCTTCTAAGGTCAGAATCAAGACTTTATCTAGAACTTAAACTGTTGTAAACTTGTTTAAAATTTATTATTATCTTAATGCATAATCTACAATGACAGACAAATATTAACTATGTAATATGTTGTCACTACTCAGATGGGCCCTTACAATCTATAATCATGAACAAAAACATTAAACTCACAACAAATTAAATATACATAACACCTCCCCTCATAAAGAAAAGCAAGATTTACACAATAACGCTTTCTTTTACATTTTAATCAAATATACATAAGGCAATATGGTACTTCTATACATGTGAAAGTGCATCTGCAATTACATTATCTTTTCCTATGCTGTGCCTGATGGCAATGTTGTATCCTTGAAACATCAAACTAAACCTTAACAATCTTTGACTTTTTGTTTTTCATTTTGTATATGAACGTAAGGGGGCTGTGATCACTGAATATAATAACCGGAGAAGGAGCAGAACTAATATAAACTTCAAAGTGTTGCAAAGCCAACATCAAAGCCAAACATTCTTTCTCGATTGTGGAATAATTTCTCTGCTGCTTATTTAATTTTTTTTAATAGAAAAATAACACACTGGATGATCCACACCATTTTTGTCATCTTGAGTCAATACTCAACATCACTTGCATTAAAATACATCTTAAAGCCCCAATGTCGCCGTTATGTGCAAAAAGTATATGCCAATCGTCGAATAATACAGAATCTTGAAAGATATTGGTCTTAACCTGGTTGGGGTCCATTTAAACCAGACAATATCTACGTTTCATCACATTATGAACTTTGTAATTTCTCGCTCGAACTAAGAAACCCTGACATTTTCACATGTGTACAAATTAATTCGAGTAAGTGTCTATTCGCACGCCTTGTACCAACTTTTGGAAAGACTTCGCACGGCCGTCATGTGATCACAAAAGGAAACACTATCAGCATGGTGACCGGTCAATGCATTTGGGACAATTTTACAAAATATTGCTGTAAAGGTGCAAATTTATGTCGATCTATGAAGAGCACATTAATTTGGGCAGGTGAACGATTAATTAGATTTATGGGGACCGTGGCGTGTTAAATCACCATAACGCACGGATTTGTAATGTCTGTGTCATGAGAGGAGTGATTCTTAATGAAGCGTTCGTTTATTTAACCGTCAGACAGACTGGAACGATACGGTTAACTTGGATCTTGTATCGAAATTGTCCGATTTGAAATTTTCCAGAATCAGTTATTGGGAAATCTTGAGGTCAAGCAGACTACAATTTTGGCGCCTAGTTATGAAAGGCGGGAGATATATTTAATCCAGATTGGTTACGCTAAATAAGGGGCGTGGTTCTCACATGGAATTTCTTGGTTTCAATATGTTCCATCGCAAAAAGTTAGTCAGTCTGAGTTTTTCTGAGGAGAAAACAAAGGTAGGAGACTCCGAGGTTGAATTTGGAGGAAATTCTCTCGTAAAATATTTATCCAAGGGGCCGGATGTCTGGAAAGTCAACGGACACAATTCTGGGGTAGAAGCGAGCAAAGCTTGAAAGCAGAAGGGAAAATAGCTTCACGGAACGTATCCACGGAACTTATCCAAGTAACTACGTATCACGTTCTTGCGTATCCACCTACCCACAGAAAGTTCGAGGGCCGAAAGAGGCGAGACAATAGAGAATTTGGAGAAGAGATAAGAAAAGTGGAAAGAACCAAGATGGATAGCCATAGTGAAGTTGGAATGAACCGGAAATAAGCAGGTTATGAAGTTGTACAAGGCAATGACTTCGATTGTTCACTCGATTCTATGATGAACTAATTCTATCATTTAAAACAGATCAGCTATTTATATAAGTATAGTTGTGTTTGAAATTCGGTGAATGATTTATTTCAAAAGAAGTTTATCTTCCTAATGTAATGTATTACCACGGTTGTTTATGTAATTGATTAAATTGTTGTTTTTTCATGTACGGGGACTCGTGTCATCCTGTTTTATATATCTGCTCAGTTCTCTATCTATTCCACCTATAAGTTTCACACTTTATATTAATATTTACTCGATCCAGGCAATAACACCGAAGGCGATCACCCTCTAGATAACGATAATCAAATAAAGCGGACACCTTGTAATAAGGTACAATCCGTCAATCAATTCCACTCAATCCACCCCCAACAAAGTGTGTGTGTGTGTGGGGGGGCTACCCGTGACAATCGCCAGTTATGTAAACTCGGCTAATTTCTTCGGTTTAAAGAAATTTCTCTTAATAATTTCATTAGTCCATGGACAGTGTGTCCAAAAACTAATTCAAAAAGGACTAAACACTGAAACCTAATGATTTTTGAACTGATTCCCTAAGAGCAAAAAAACAATAACTTTCAATTTTTGACCAATAAAAATGATTCAAGATCTTGCGATAAGTGTTCTTGACCCTGATATAAATGGCCAAGGTAGTTTAATGGGCTCGACAAAGAATTTCAGACTATACGACTTAGGAACAACAATTTGATAGCTCACTGACCACAAGTCACCAGTGATACCTCTAGTGGTCCCTATTTTCTCATATAGACACTATATTTCGCAAAATAGCAAACAGGTAATATGTGGCTTCAGTTTTGCTAAAACAAACAGGAAATCTCAAGATCTTTTTCATGTTCAACGACAAGTGATTTCTTTTGTCACACTGATTACAATAAAGCAAATGAGTAGTAAAAAGAGGACCACAGTGATCAATACCTCTTGACTTAATACGAGGAACAGAATTACCTCATCAAATGCCTGACCAATAAATGTGTCAGCTAAAGGAATAATTTTATGATCAACATCATTCCCAAGAGTTCTTTTTGCCATAGCTCTAGTAACTGCACAAGCTGGGTATAAATCGGGGATTTCAGTCTTAATAGGACCAACTTTTTTTTTTTATATAAACAAGGCTTGTCAGTTGCATATGGATTAACCAAACCTTATCTCCAGCTAGGTCATTGCCTAGTAATAAACGAATGCCCTCAACGGGTAAAGAAGACACTCTTCCGACTGTCACGAGTCCTGAGACTAAGTCTGATGACAAATTTACAGAATGGAGAGGAACATTAAGAAAGTCGCACTCTACTCCCTGGTAAAGAACACTTTTGCTAGAAGAAGACTTCTCAGATAGAGACAAATATCTGATAATAATAGACTGAGAAACTCAAGTGTCCCTAATAGGGATAGTCTTGGCAGAATCACCAATAAGTGATAAAGAACCTTTCGATATGAATGGTTCATAATTCTCCATAACAAAATCAGACTGGGGTTTGTTTGACCCAACGAATGTATTGCTTTCAATTCACGACCGTGACCTTGGCCTCTTAGAATTGAGAGCATTTTGGAATGGCGCTGTCTTTATTCTGCTGCTTATATTTTTCAACCTCTAGCTGTCAGAAATAACCTGCCCTTTCTTCTTACAATAGATGTACGTAGGAAGAGATAAGTACTTCTGATCAGTCTTCTAAGAAAATTGATTCATCAAAGTTGTGCCAAATTGAGATTTGGATGCGATTGTATCAGATTAACTGCTGAGAGGATGACTTATAGATAAATGTAACTTTGTGAGTCATGTAATAATCGTCTGCTGTACGACCTTTTGCTAATCAAATTAGGCCTTGACATCACTATGGACGCAATGCTTGAACTATTCAAATAATATGAGTTTTCTGAGGTTATTGTAACCTTGACCTATCAATCACCTGTTCTTTATCTCTTGCAAATTTGATATGGGTCTGTCCAGTTTGTTTTGTTGTTTGTTTTGTGGTGGGTTTTTTTTTACAGTTCCTAAACCTTTGTCGATATGCCTCAGGTACCAACTCACAACCAACTCAACTGACAGTGAAGTGTACACTTCACGAGCTTTACAAGTAAATACACTTTGTAATAATAGAGTCCAGTGCTCTCTTAGCCATTTCAGTTTTTCAGCAATTTTCTCAAAATGAGGAAAATATTGATCTATTTCTCTAAAAAAAGGGTACTAACCTAATATTTCTGGTAGCATCAAAACCTGAACATTACTCTTGCCAATTCTATTTCTTTTTGACTTCAATGCGTTTCTCTTTCTCCTTTTTGTTCTTGCATTTTTCTCTCTTCTCTGTGACGTTCTTGCCGACAGAATGCATAGATCGTCATCATTATACTTCTTGAGTTGAGGAAGTTGGGTTTTGTTTTTTTACAGGCGTCTTCACGAACAGACGAGTGTCGTATCTGGACACATTGTTGATGCATAGTGTGATATATTTGGGTATCTGAAATTTCAATTACAGTCGTTATGAGCAGGAGTCCAATACATTTCGGTCACGTTATCGTGGTCGCATACTTTGTCTTTACGAATATTGTTTTTATACAGATTTAGCATATATTTGTTAAATTAAGATGTCTTTCAGCTTCCTCTTTGAACACCATAGGTTGCATTTATCAGTCTTAATTCTATAAACTTATTTCGATACCCTACCCAAGCAGTTTTTAAAACAGCCGAGGGAAATCAATGCCTGAATGAATAGATTGATTGGTTTGTAAAATATGTTAATTGACTTAAGGTGCTTGCAAAATCCTGATGGAATATGTTTATCTGTTTGCATTCCAGGATATATCTCTTTGCTGAGTGGCACCATTACAATTCTATGTTAGTGGTATGATGATACCTTCAGAAATAAAATACACAACAAACGGATCTTTAATTGACACTGTTGCTAAATTTGACAACTGCGTCCTTTTTAGGCATTATACCCAATGAGTGTCTCCACACTAATATCATTTTTGTGTCTTCTTTGTTCAAGTAATTCTGTCTAATGTATGGGAACAAATCAAGCATTTACTCAGATATATTGTTGTCCCTGATACCTGTCATTCCACAATTTTTATAAATCTTTTATTCCAGTTAAATGGTACCTTCCATCTTTGTAATTATTAGGACCAACACATTGAAATATTCTCTCTCTCTCTCTCTCTCTCTCTCTCTCTCTCTCTCTCTCTCTCTCTCTCTCTCTCTCTCTCTCTCTCTCTCTCTCTCTCTCTCTCTCTCTCAGAGTGACCCTAACAGGTTTAATATAGTTTTTCTCCATACCACTGTTTCTCCCTTCCAATATCGCATACATATTTAGAGATGTATTATATTCATTTTCATTTGCCATGTTCATTATTTTCACAAGACATCTATTTAACCAATTACTGGATGCGTCCAAACTGTATTTTAAACGACAATTATTTGTTTATTTGTTTCTCTCTTTCTTTTGTTTTACTTACTTTATTTTTTTAAATTCTTGGGGGAGGGATTATATGAAATTGATTCCATCGCATTGTAAAATTATTTATTATTGGTATTCTTTACAGCCATTGAACAAATCTGTATGATCTTTCCCAAAGCGGATGGTACCTATCTATGTGCAAAGTTAAACATACAATCATGTGAAACATCCATCTTGTATTTAATTTTTATTTCCTGTCCAAAGTTGTAAAATGTTTAATATGAAATGATATCATTCCTTTCACACCTGTTCATTGTGTTCATAGGTCTCGTTCTCATTGAATGGTAACAGTTTCTGTGCTTAAATATGTATCTTCATTGGTAAGTCGTTTCGTAAGTCTGATCGTTAGCTATTGCTGTACTTCTACATAACCAAATTGCCAGATTCTTCGAATGAACATCTTCAAATACGGTTTAATGTCATAGAAAAATTCATACAAATCGTGACTGCTGCCACCTAAAAATCTATGATTACGTACACTTCTTGTACAGAATCTCTTAAGTTTTCTTTGTGCTAATTCTATTTAAATTTTGCTTATTCATGCATCTTAACTGGTCTAAAGTCCAGGACATAGTAAACGTGATTTCGACCCTTTTCTCATCTATTTTGAAATAATTTGATCGATTATAGAAGTCCTCGCTTTATTTTATTTCAATAGTAATTTTTCGATTCAAATTTAAAAAACAAATATTTTTAGACATGTAAAACTAATTTATTTAATCTTTGCAATATTCTGCTGTTGTAGTAGTTAAATCTAAACTGATCCACTTACAAACCACATTTTTTCCAACGGATCTGTTTCGTACTTTGTGCCGTGTATATTGCATACAACAGAGACAGTGTTACGCCGCCTCTGACATATTTACCTATCATGAAATTTTTTCTTTATGTTCATTTCTTCATGTTTTACGTACGTGTCCCGCTCATGTGTGCTAATCGTAGAATACAAATTAACCATTTTCTAAATTACTGACACATCTGTTTTAAACCCTATCGGAGCAGACCTCGATATCACGATATCAAGGTTGTGATATAGTGCATATGTTTTTCATTTATTGTACGTAGTCAAACCCTGTCCGAAAATAATCTGTACAATCTTAATAGAAGTCACAGTGCTTTAGAGTTCTATGGAATTCTTCATTAATTACAATCAATATTTCGTATTACGCTCAGGAAATTGTTTGATGTAATACATAGGTCACATAACCGATCGTGCAATAATAAAGTTCTAGTATTGCTTACTTAATGTTTGTGTTCGTTGTGATTGGAGTATATATTAGTTTGTCTACATAAAATAAGACAGAGACATATATGGAATTAAATTTTTATGCTGCATCATTTATTGTGTGCAGTAGATGATCGTGCTAATTTGTAAATTTTACAACTGTGCTAGTACAACAAAATTGGTGGAAGAGAAGTTTAAGAATAGAATCATATACAATTTTAATTATCAGTTATTCAATTGGAGTTTTTTTTGAAGTTATTATTCGTGGTCGTACCCAACGCAAGAAACGATCATACTAATTTAATTTTATACAGATTTACCTACTCTGTTTATTTATAACTACTGCCCAGTAGTTTTTTTTTTATTATTTTGATTTCTAATATTTTCATCTATGACGCAACGTCGTATTCCTATGCGAGAGATATAAATAAAAATTATGAGTGGCCTATTGATTTCTATTTTTTATGAGTAAACAAGTGATTTCAAAATAACCGCGTCTTGCATTCTGGTATTATATGGGATGTTAAAAGCAGAACAAACAAACAAAAACAGAAAAATAGAACTGGCCCAGCAGCCGCTATTTGTAAACTACTCCGTATTTCTCTTAGGTCAAGCATTTAATATATGATATCTAAGTTCTCCTTTTTACCACCACCCATCCAAAATCTACTTGCATTTAATTTTTTTTTTTTTATTCTATTGCAAAATTTTGGTGATAATTATTTAGTAATATCGCAGTTTGCATTTTATATAATGAAAAAAAGCCTAGATCTGAGACCGCGAGCTCCGTCAAGCCCTCAGATTAGCTAAAATTACGTAATGACTTATACCAAGCCAGTGTATCTCTTTTGAAATTTACAGTGTGCCATTTTGGGTGGAGTCGACGATTCACCAAACGGATGCTCCGGAACACAGCAAGAGACAAAACCTTGGCATCACCTTCGTTCGGAAGAAGGTAAAGAAGAGTTCTCTGATTTAATTTTCAATTTAATTTGCCTATTGGTTTTAACAAATTAAGTCATAACATGCTTCGGTGTCAGTTATAGTGCAGTGTCTGATTCAGCGATATAAATGATACAGATATTTTGATTGCGTTAAACACTGACATCTATTTGCATGTTGGCAGTGTGCTCTTTGCAGTATTAAATATCGATAATCGCATAACTTTGAAATCAACGTTACATCCTATGACATTTAGTGATGGAGAAACAGTTGAACTACATAATCAAAATCAGATAATACGAATCAAGATCATTGTTTAAAATAAATTTTGTTCGCTTACTTTGTGTCATCAGGACCAAACGGGCAACCATTTTATGTACTGGGTAAAGGTAAACAGAACTGACACAATCAACTATGCTAAAACCAGATCTTTCAACTCTGCCACCGCACGACACACAAGGTCGATGTTCGGAAGTCTGATTTTAATCAGATTGTAGCACTGTTAAATATAAAATTGTTCAGCATTACAAAGCAATCAGACAATTGAACATGTGCTTTACGGCCATTGCAAAGTAGTCCAACCAATTAAACATATGCTTTACCGCCATTACAAAACAATAAAAACAATTAGACATGTGTTTCACGGACATTACAAAGCAATGAAAACGACTTGAATCTGCTTTACGGTCATTAAAAAATAAATGCAAACTAAATTATATTCATTCAAAGTTGGTTCGTCTCGAAACTTCTTGATTATTAAAGCGGTGATATACATATCAATATTTATTTGCTATTGGAACAAATTCAAACCCATGGTGTTTCATTGTCGAATATTGCAATTCCATCAGTCGAATGCTCCTTTAGGGTGTAGCTGGGGTTATGGTATAGCGATTCCACTCCAGGAATTTTCTTCATTTCTGTAACAATTAGGAAGACACTTCGTTTATAAATAAGTGCTAGATTATGGGTGCTTTTTATTTTTACTTGGATCTGTATTTGCTCCAAGACGTTCAGATTTTGTGCAGAAATCTTTTCTTGCAAATGGGAAAATATGAACGATTTTTTTTTCGGATGGATACTACACGACCTATGGGAATGAAGTATTCATCCGAGAAAACTAGTTCGTATTTTCCAATACAAATGCAGTATCATCTTTATTATGTACTCATATTCTTATTCTATCTAAGGCTTAATTATAAAAATACACTACAAGAAACAAAGTAATTGAATTTATTCTGTAATCCAAAATAAATACACAACCGTATATTCATCAATACATGATACTAATATGAATGCGCTCATAGCACCGCCAAGCGACCTTTGAACTTAGTCATGCGCTCGACATCAGTTTCAAAAAGAATTGTCGTTTTGGTCTACTTTAAATTGAAATTTAGAGTCATATTGTGAATGAATGCGCATTGCATTAGCTTTTGAAGTTGGTCTGGAATTAATGGAGCTTGGTATTTTAGTCGATTCTTCTCAATTCCGCTGATTATAGACTGGATTTATTAGCTATGTCAATTCCACACAAGGTACGTTGGACTATGATTTGAGCAGGGAGGGACGGGTCTTGACTCAGCTACCATGTGTGTTTCTGTTCTGTCATTGAATGTTTGGAATCGTAATATGGGGGAAAATATGAACCCTTTCAACTGCAATTCTCTAAACGACGCTATGGAATATCATGTTCATTTCATTTTGAGCGCAGTAAGGAGAATGTTATTGCAGTTGGAAATGTAGTCGAAATTACAGTATAATTTCGAAATGCGTAATCAAGCTTTAAACCCCATGACATAGCTCATGTAATTCGGATTTGCAGAACTAAGAAAGTATTTTGAGGAAATTCAAGATGCAAAAATGTAAGTATATTTTTTGCCATTCTTATTACCAGCTAAAGAGGATATGTTTATGTCTGGTCACTTACGTGTCCTTTGTAGTGACCCAGCTATGTTATGATCTGTATGGCGTCTATTGCTAGCCTAATCCGAAACATTGTATCAACAAAGTTAACGCGGAAAATTGCAAAGCAGCTGACGTATGACAGTCCATTCAGCAAGCGGAATTAAGAATTCTTCGTCGTCTTGGTTTATTGGCGCTGAGAAACTAAAACCTAAATTGTCTACTGCACTAGTGTCCATGGTTTGTTTACGAAGTAGTTCCTAAGACACTATACTATTTTTAGGCACACATGTCGTGCACGTGCATGCAATATCAAGGAGTTCAATATCTTAGAATATTGCACAATTCTGACAATGTAAAGTTAACGGCGATAAAAGGAGTGTATAATAAAAGGAATTATCATAAACAGACTCAGAAACAAAGAATCAAGATTTAACTGAAAGACGACACAAAGTGTGCACTAGTTTGAAGAAGCAGCAAATACCAACGATACTGGTCCTCAAACGGAGAATGAAGCCGTTTTTGACGAAGACGTAGAAAATATCAGAGAGATAGACCCTCAGACGGAGAATGAAACCGATGAGGAAGAACAAATGAAATAGAAACAGGAAATATTACACTGGGGGAGGATGACAACACCACTGGTGACCGCGACACTCAAACCCGCAAAAAATATCACATAGGGATACAACGTTAACAGAATGGCCGATACCAGCAGAAATATATACGATGATTTATCATCTAAGATCGCATCCTAGTGCAACGGAAAGGACCGAATATCCCATATCAGAAGAAACAATCCAAATAAATATCACTTGTGAAACAAAACACAGACCAATAAAATTATAAACGAACAAGATAGATCAAAAATAAACAGTAAGAGCAAAAGCAAAACCACAAAAGAGAACACGAGCAAACTAAAAAGATACAAGACGACATTCAGAAGCAGAATGAATCACAGATTCAGTAAACAATGCTTAATAAAAAATATCTTCAATAATTATACTAACAATATTATACAGACAACAACCATAATAAATATCTTTATTATATGCTTAATATTGTCTCCGTTAACTTTACATTGTCAGAATTGCGCAGTATTTTACCTTACTGAACACCTTCATATTGCACGCACCTGTACGGCACGTGTGCATAAAGATAATATATAGTGTATTAGGAACTACTTTGTAAACAAATCATGTACACTCGTGTAGTAGACGCTTTAGCTTTTGGTTGATGAAATTTTTCTGTGAATGAACTAAAGCAGCTGTTTCGTCCATTTGAAAGCATAGATAATAAAGTTAACGATGTGGATGAGTTCACTGAGTCAGAAACGAAACTTTCAAAGAAGCAAACGAATGAACTCGATATTCGCAATGTCAACAACAAAAGTGAGAGACGTAGTGATTGGAAATACCATTCTGATCTATGAAACAGTTATTTTGGAGAATCTTCATATCTTTTCGCAAATAGAATGGTTAAGACTATGACAAGTGCTCTCTAGGGTCTAAAAATACAGCATCGAAAAACATATTGAGGTCAAGGACTATCGCATATTTATCAGAGACGTTCTGTCGAAATATTAGATTCGAGATTTAAAAAAATGCAACTGAAGGTGCTGGTAGGAAACTAAAAGCCTCAGAGCCAATAATCCAAGACGATGAAAAAGTATTATTTCCGCTGGGTAATTGAAGTGTCACACAACAGCTGCTTTTCGATTTTTCCCAGTGTAACTATTTTGATACAATGTTAGGCTAGCGACAGAACACACACTGTAAGATACAGGTCATAGATGGGTCCCTTTAACAGCAAGATGCAAGTGACATGGAATAAGCATGTTTTATTTAGCTGGTAATAAGAATGGTAATAAATATACTTACATTTATGCACATATTTATCAACATAGAGACAAAATCCATTCGCATTCATTCACAATATGACTATAAATTTACATTTTAAGTAGACCAAAAGGTTACTGCAATTATATGGCAGAATATGAACTCGTTTTTTTCTGAAAAATACTGCACTGCGCAAGGTCGTGCAGTATTTTCCGAAAAACTCGTTCATATTTTCCCATACAAATACAGTAACCTATAAATATTTTACTAGTGAAGAAGAAACAGTCGCCACGAGTGACAATACAATATATTTCCACGTCTCGAGTGAAATATTTTCTAATATCTACTAAAACGAGTTTGATTATTTTTTTATTATTTTTTTAACCTTCAATTTGCATCGAATTGTTTCTCCATTCTGTGTCAGTGTGCGATTAACGGCTGCATTAATACATCGATAAATTTTGATACAATTCTAGTATAGCGATTTTTAAACAAATTTATATTGTGTATATAATGTTTCAGTTTGTGTATTTTGTCAAATTAATGGCTATTTTCATCCGAAACTGAAGAAACTTTTTTTCTTATTTTCGTGCAAGCGTGTTAAATGCTTATCAATGGGTTAGGCTGATATTTGAAAGAGAATGGTTTGAATTCTTACAAACTATTTTGAATTAACGTTCCTAGTTACGGTGCTAAACATAGCTATAAAAGTAGGCCAGGGTCAGCAAAAATGCTTCATTTGGCTAAATTTAGAATATTCAATGCCTTTCTTGCCAGGCGCTCTCATACAGATCATGTTTGATATTTTAATAAGGTGTCTGTCATGGTTAATATAATACAAAGATATTTTTCTCCTCGTTTGAAGCGTCGCCTATTTCATTGGAAAGGACTAGTCTTAAGCACTATCGTGCATTCTACTTATTTGATGTCATATTTTAATTCTACTGAATGTGTTTTCCAATGAGCCGTAAATTGTTCTAGGTCCAAATACTGTCATGGTTCTACTGTCTGTTAGGTTTCTATTGGCCTAAGTAAAGACAGACGCCGTAATATCGAGGCAGATAGATGTGGGTCGATATGACTGACTGATGAAGTATAGAAGTTCAGTCGAAAAAGAAAATCCTCTTTAATGACGTTTTTTTTATTATACACAGCATTTGCTAAATATTACAATTTTACCAACATCCGTAGTTTATTCAAGTCCCCGGGAGCTGGTTGACACAGTAGCAAGCGTATCTGATTCGCGTCCAGAAAAGTGGGAGTTCAAATCTTACCCAGGTAAAATTGCAGGACGTCATGGTGTGTCTCTTGGCAGGCACTTTTCTCTGCACTATTTAAGAGAGCTGGGTACGAAGAAATTTTTTTACGGTGGTATAACGCGATATTTCTGTACATACCTCGATTGGTACTTCAGTATACGGCAATTATATTAGGCGCCAACAATTCAATGTTCAGGGGCAGGGGCCTGACACTGTTTTGTTTAATTTCCGTCTGTCAACAGCTGGAAAAATATCTTGCTCTGATTTACAGAAAAACAACTCATTGTTATATCCATGCTATTATTTGGAAAAAAAAACCCCATTAATTATATTCAGATGCAAGGAAAACAATACTTCAGCTCAAAAGAAAATCACAGCTACCCAACTCCGAAACGACATTACCTTATAGCAAATGGATTTGCTATGTGTATGTTAATTGTTGTATAAGTTGCAATCTAAAAGCCGTAACTAAAGTGGGATGATTCTTACACTATAGCTGATGCCGTGAGAGACATCATCCTGACGTCGGAGGGCATATTGGTAAAAATAGGACATGTTGATATTGAAACCGACAATTTACTGTCCACACTATTGCTACAATAGGTAGGGAAACTTTTGAGTGGGATGCCAACATTCAGGCAAGATATTTATCAGAAAGGGCCAGACAAAAATATAACACAATCAACAAACGAGAAAATATTTAGTGAAGTTAAAAAATTACGTAAAATTCAGGCGGAAACAAGTGCGCTCCTGAAAATCGTAGGATGATTTTCAGTATTACAAAGGAATACATATACTTAACATATTCACATACACTGGTAATTGACTAAAACACGACATGTTTGTTTTTCTCAGGTGGGGGATCCAACTTTTTACCCCAAAAGTTATATAGTACGTACCCCTTGTCCTATCCATTGAGTGTCTTTATATTACGTCCCGCCCCATTTATCCTGTCCCTTGAGTGTCTTTGTAGCATGTCCCCCTTTATCCAGTCCTTTCAGTGCCTTCATAATGCGTTCCCTTGTCCTGTTCTTTGAATGACCATTTACTACGTTCTCCTTTTTTCCTGTCCTTTAAGTGTCTTAGAAGTACGCCCCCCTTTGTCCTGTCCCTTGAGTGTCTTATACAGCCCGTCCCCCTTTGTCCTCCCATTGAGTGTCTTAGAAGTACGTCCCCATTTGTCCCGCCGTTTGAGTGTCTTATACAGTACGTTCCCCTTTATCCTGTTTCTTGAGTGTCTTGGATAGACGGGTTTTGCTGCATATTTTCGCGAGTTGTTCAATAATAATTGCAATAAAAGTTTCAAATAAATTTCAGACATGAGATGTAATCGCACGCTTCAGTCTAGTACTGAGTCTAGTTAAAATGCTGTTTTCAAAATTTTAAATCTGACGATACAGCACCTGATCCGGTGGAAAGCTGTTATGATCAACGTTTTGAAGAGTGCTTGACAAAGATAAAATGGGTAACTACGATGGACTTGAAGACCAGTAATTACTGGTAACTACACAGCAACTGAAAATAAAACCTTTCATTTTGGAATTCTTGAAATAAATCCAATTATATACGTTTAACTACGATGATTTGTGTTGTATCCTAATGAAAATTAGAAAAACTGAGACAATTAATAACCATTTAAAAATGTAAAATAGAGTTCTATAATTATATGTTATGCTCTCTCTCTCTCTCTCTCTCTCTCTCTCTCTCTCTCTCTCTATATATATATATATATATATATATATATATAT
>JAECUM010036041.1:0-22492 GCA_016617855.1 Megalonaias nervosa
TGGGTTTTTTTTAGCATACTCTCAGGCTACGTTTTTCATTCTTTTAAGGATACGATCTGTTCTTTAAAATCTTACGAAACGTTTATTTTAAGTTGTAGACTCACGTCAGTATTTAATATTGATGCCGAATAAAGTTGTCAATTGATTAAGAAGATTAAATTTTAATTAGATTAAACTCTTTACAATCGGTTTATTGAATCCGATAACTAACACACATTCTCAGATTATTACACCGTGATTTACATAAACTGTACATTAGAATAATCATGTCAGTCTTACGATTAAAACCTTGCACATGTGTATCTCAAATATTGTTCTGTATTCTAAGCTGGCGTACTTATAAGAAGAAAAAAAATCGAAGATAGGAAGAAGAACGTTTGTCCTCTTGTATAAAGATGACATTTTAGTTCATCCCACATTTTAGCATTTTTGTATCAACCCCTTAATATGATTTCTACTTCTCTTTACCATTGCAACGTAATGTTGTTTATGTGCTGTGTACTATATGATATATAGTATGATGTTTACATGATGTGTAATCTGTTGTGTAGTAACATGAGGGAGCTGTGTTTAAAGTGAATTAAGGATATTTATGAATAGAAGATTGACCACAAAACGATGACTTATAAAGTATTCTCAATATGGACAGTCGCAGACGTTGGTAAGGATTTTATATTTGTGACACTCAGTTAAGTTATATCTTCTTAAATTTCATCTTGCTATGTTTTTTGATTTGTGTTGCGTAAAACTGAATGTGTAAATGAGAAGGGATACATACATTTTCAAAGAACCAAACTGTTTTTTCATGATAATTATTGCTTCTAGCATTAAAGGGGATGAGATACACATTCAGGCGTAGAAGCACTAATGGATGTCCATATAATGTGCAGTAACATCGCATTGTCTTTGAAAGCTTTGAAAAAAAAAATAATCTGACGTTGACAGAGAGTAGTATGGCGTTGAGGAAAACCAGTACGGTAAGCTTTAATTCAGACTTGACTGAACTTTCTGTTGCTTTTACTGCTCTAGCTAGGCAGGCAAATAAATCATGGGGTCATATAAACCTACATGTTGAATTATTGCAGTCTTGTTCTGCCATACCAAGATGCCAAATGAGGTCGATATTTCCATTCAATATAATAATCAATCTTACACGTAGTACAGTGATTCATATTTTCTTAACCTGTCAGTTGCAGTGGCCCTTACGACTAAGCTAACCTAATGGTTCAGCTTTAGCTTAATAAACAGTGTAGTCTCCCCACCCCATCAATTTGATTGCCAAGTCGTGGCTGAGCCTTTCACAAAGTATTACAGATTACCTACTTGCATCTTTTGGATTCCGAAATAGAGTACCTTCAGTATTTCCAAATGATATATTCAACAATAACTTTGCATTTATACTGCATTACTTTATATTCAGATTTGAAAAAAATATTCTTGTATGAAATATTTCCTTATTTTCTTTAACATAAGCATATATAATGGGTGAGAGTGTCAGAACACTTTTCAAATTTATTGGGGACTTTTATTATAATAAATAAAATAAAATGATTGACTTATTAATCAAATGCTCACGCTCCCGCCCCACCTCAACTCATTGCGCCCAACCGGATATGTGACAGTATGAGTCATAGAACACGTTCTATATTGCTATTGAAACCATACTACTGAAATAATTAGTAACTTACTTCATTAGCTCCCTGCAACATTCAGTTAAGAGAAAGAACAAAGTAAAACAAACAAACACTCATTTGGAGCAAAATTTTATCATCGACTATTAAGCGCCCTCTGTACAATCGAATTCTTACTACTAAAATAGTGAAATGCTTTAAACAACATACATGATGGCACAAATCTTTATTGTGATAAACATGACAGTTTTAAAACAATGATATAAATATTTAATGAATATAACATTAAGGCAGCAATCTTAGTAGCAGGAGATAACGTGTATCTGTCTGATTGGGATAAATCCAAGGAAAAAACTAAGCTTGTTACAAAAATATTAAAGAGCTTATATATTTTTATTTGACTATTTCATGCATCATGAAAGACATCTTGCGATGTTTCAATGTAGCTGTGCGGATTTCATTAATAATCATAGCACAAACACAGCTAGCAAGACGACAAAGACATTATAGTATGTGGAAGGTTTGCATTTTGTATTTGATGATGACAAATGCACATCTTTATAAAAACTGTCTACAGTCCACTCCGAAGATCTCGTCAATTTCTTTTACTCAGTATACAACGAATTCAACAAAAGATGAGATACAAGTTAAGGAAATCAACGTTAAATTTAAAACAGCACATTATGGCTTAGTAAATAAAGTAATTTTTTTAATAAAGCATAAATCTAAAATAATTTATATGTGTGAAAGGATTGTCAATGTTCTGCAAATTGCTGGAAATAAAAGTTCCACTTGTTCATCGTTTTGGTCGCATGTTCCTAATGTCTGAAGACAATATATTAATCATAAAGTATTCTCTGCTTTTATACAATTTGAAATGACCAAAAACAACACTATTTAAGGCATATTTACTACGATTCTGGCAGTAGACTTGCTAGCACAAATTTCAATCAATTGTGGAAACAGATTAATTGGGACTAAAAGAAAGACAAAAGGATGACTTGAATGCATTAATGATATATGAAGTAGCCTCTTACGGAGCCCCTCAATACAATAATGGTTATCGTGTACCAACAAAAAGTAAAATCCGAAAATGCAGAGTTAATTTGAAAGAATGGGAAAGTGAACAATCGACCTACGCATTAGGTATGTGTGTGTTGTGATTTGGATTTTTAAGATAGCGTTAACATTTTTTCAGTCATATTGCTACAATGTCTGCAGTGTGGCAGTTTAAAGCGATGTCTAGCACTGGGGCATCATGCCGCAGACATGTGACATCATGCCCCACCCGATCACATTATCCTGGTACCAGGCAGACCAGTCCTATCACTAATCTCTTAATGCTGAGCGCCAAGAGAGGTAGCTGCTAGTACCCTTTTTATAAGTCTTTGGTATGACTCGGCCGCTGTTCGAACCCGCGACCTCCCACATCCGAGGCGGACGCTCTAACAACTGTCTGCCTACACATTTGGCAATCAATTGGGACAAAAAGGTTTTCATTCAGAATGGTCCATACTGCTCACGTCGATGATTAGGGGAAAATAAACATGATGACATCCAAGTGTAATATTGTTAAATGACTTTTGAAAATACTCTTGGGCTCTGATAGCAAAACCCCCCAAAATATGATGACATACTGTATGCTTTTAGAAGGACCCTTTTTAAGAGAACGAAGTGGAAAATAAGCCAAAATTATGGATGAATCTATTCTGTTGTTTGACAATTGATACATTTCTAACTCAAATATTTAAAATGTGTGAAACCGATAGAATTTCAAAATGCAAAAAAAAAATCTATCAGCTACCTTTCCAATTTTACATAGGAACTATTCAAATTAGTCAATTAATATTAGGCGATCCTTATATCTACAAGCTGGAAGATTTGGATATATTATTGAATGAACAAGAGTTGCCTATTTTGGACAGACGTCAAGACGTATACCAAGATGAAAAATGAGAAGACCGTGAGAATGAAATAAAAAAGTGTGTATTCGTAATGTAGAAAGGATATGATGAATCATTTAATAGATGAGAGCCAACTCAAAATATCACTCAGTTAAAATAAATGGTGTAATCACATGACATAGATAACAGTATCAAAGAGAAAGAATACCCGATGGGCATGACTTGAGATACATCAAGTGAAAAACAAACATAAAAACAAATACTTTATCGGTAATGAGCCATAAAAACATAACACTGCACACCAGGGTTTCGTGGCGCCTGTATATGATATTGTGTTAGCAAGATATAAACGAAACAATGACTAAGACACTGACGAATACCGGAGAACATTATCAGCGGATGAAGTGAATTTTAGAACTTAGCTTCTCGGCGGACGTAGACAAATAAAGTTGCACTCATGGTGCGTCTTTAGAGAAGACACAGTACCTTATTGGCTCTGCCAAAACGATCATACAGGGCAATAATGGCCTGACAGGTGGTGGTCTTTGAAGGTATAATGAATCTTGGGTACACATGTTCAAATAGTACATCTATTATCCATTATGTTTCAACATTAGTATATGAGGTACCAAGTTTTGGGCAGCAGAGTAACGGCGCAATGTATATCAATAATTTCTGAAAATTTTATTCATAACTGAAAATTGTAGTGATTTTCTTTGGAAGAAATTTCGTACGTGTATAGGATTTATTTTAAGATATTAAGAACGTACAATTGCATAGGATCTATAAATATATCCTTACCTACGTGTTTCCAGTTTCTAATCATAATATTAGTAGTAAAAATGATGACACGTAATGGGCTGTTTACCACTGCACATGTAGATCTCTTGGGTTCTTAGAAGAATTATGTTACTTCTCGTTGGCTGGGTGAGATCAAGTGTTTTCTTTACGATGTTGGAGAAATTTCTCACGTAGTAGTAGTAACATTCTGCGTGTTTTACCCTTTCGACTCTATGTAAGTTCCCAGGACTGTACAATTTTCTCATACTTATTTCCTGTGTTATTGTTGTAACATCAAGTCTGCAGACGTATTTCATATTGTATTTAGATATTATCTGAGAGGAGACATTTGTTTGTTGTTGTGGTAGAAGGAAGGATTGCTGAAATAGACAAAAGGTTGAAACGAATGAGAATGATTTTAGTGAGTTTTAACAAACGTTTACAGGTAAGGTATAAGATATAACAAGATATCAAATTTTGTTGCAGAAAGTGCAAGCATGGATGCATTTAAGATCGAAATAATTACATATATTCCCTTCAAAATAGTTACTTGTTTGAAGAAAGCGAAATGCGTTATTTAGTTTGACTGACTAGTATTGCAATCATACTATTGAAACTAGACTTTTATTGTGTGACTTCGTTTTTTTGTACAAAGCTCGTTAGGTGTTGGTATCAGTGACAATATTCTGTGATTAAATAATTAAAATGGAAATGTCACCTTCTTTATCACAGTATAAATGTGGCGAAACTGCCTTGCAACTTCTTCTCTTGTAGATAGTCTTGGGAGCAGGCAAGTGGATGCGGAAAGAGAGAGATGGAGGATTGGGGAGGGATTATAAGATCAAGATTGTTGGAACTATTGATGGAAAACAAGTTGACATTCTTGAAAGGGTCAGTTGACTGTAATGTCAAATGATTAAGGCTGGCACGGTCACCTAACAAGTGGATGTTCATGTGACATACAGACGATTACCGTATCAAGGGAGATGATTAAATATGGCACTGTTACCGGAATAGTGGACTGGGAGACCCAAAGTGAAATTAAAATAAATTTCCTGAGCAAAACTTGCGTACAGTTATTCCTGGGTCAAGTAATCTGCAATTGACCTATGTTCCCCAGATAAAGTATTGTTGGTAAATGTTGTTGCTGATATAATCTTGATGTTATAAGGCTGCTAGAATCAGTGTTATTGTTGATATAATGTTGGTGTTGACGGTTGTTGGCTTGTCTTTGTAGAATAATATTGATTGCAGAGAAAATCAATATAATATAACCCGTGGCCACAATTACCCCATACCAAGATATCAAATCTTGAACTTAACTAGCATTTTGGTTCTCAAGTGAGAAGAGATAGCGTTACAAATTAAATTGAAACAAGAAATCGGTATCATTATTGTTGCATTAGGCTCAAAATGGATTAGCTAAAAATGAAATCAATAAAAGCAAAAATGAGTTTGAAATAAGAACTAAATTAATATCGGGATGTATATTGCTTAGAATTTCTGCACAGTGCATAGTGACGAGTATAGCGATGCTATTTTAAGTTAATTATATATAAGAAATACATATACAAAACCAATCTGACCTGATCGTTCTCAAATATAGGTACGAAAAGCTGAAATAATACCAAAAATATCAATGGATGGTATCGAAAGGTCCTACTTATCATTCGGAACATTTTGAATGAACACTGTAACAATATCAACGTTTGTTATTCATAAATAGTGGTGCGTACACGAATGGCTATAGCAACATTTTTGATTGGAGGAGCAATAGCCAACTGCGTAACATTTACATCAAGCAATTATCTGTTAAGGGTATTTGATACTGATGGACCTGATTAATGAAGAAAATTAAATATGTCATTCACACAGAAGATAATCAGTAGAAAACTGCAAAATTAAACGAAAACAAAATAAGAAGTCAAAAACGAAAGATCGAGAGAACACTGAGATCACAGTGCTTATACAACCTGGGCAGCGCTTTTTCTCTATATGTGACTGTTAACAATTATGATGGTGAACATGAATCAAAAGATAAGCAGGATCTTAAAAAGTAAAGGAAGCCTCAGTTTAATTATTACTACCAACCGTCTCACGAACAACTCAAAATAGTCATTACATTTGTGATGATTGTTGATATGTATATTGCTGACAGGTTTACTTGACCTTTTTTGTTCTGTTTCGCTATTGATTACAAACATTGCACTCAAGAAACACAGAATTTGTGCAGGCAATAGTTTTTTTTTTTTTTTATCAACCCATTAAATGTAAAGATGGCTACTTACGGAAATACAAAACTCCTAAGAAGATATGTCAATTAGTTAAATACCTTCGTCCAATTAAATACACACACATGCATGTTAAGCTAAGATATTATGATTGGACCTGGTGATGTGACTTTTGAAAGAGAAACTTCAATTCAGTGATAAACAATTTGAGGAGAATGATTACAAACTTCCACCACCATATTATACGGATACGGTAATCAACTGAAGATAAATGACTATAATTATTATCATGGCATACGCGGGTTTATTTTTACATGTATCAGTTAAAACAAAAATGATTGAACAAGGCATCATGAACTAGAAATTCAGAAACGTGGGTGGAGCTGATAATGTGAGAAATACTGGTATAGAAGCTGCAAAGTTTTCGGTATATGGAGAAAAGCTTAGAGTACAACGTTAATTCAGATACTAATAGATCATTACACATCGTATCCATGTGATCTTTCTGAGGATTCTAGATTCATCATTACGTTTTTTTTTAAAAAAAAAAAAAGAACACAGCTGAAGCGACAGAATGCGGAAAACGTGACTATAAACTGGTTAACATTTGCCCAGACTGCACAGATAATAATTGGCAAGCACGGAAAATGACTCACTTTAATTACGACCAAAACACCAAGGTAAGAATAATCAACATAGCAACCAATAACAAACAAACATTACTCTTGATTCTGTTAGAACTAGCTGGATGCGTGTGTTGGTACTGTAATAAATTTGGAGTATGCGCATTTTGTTTTAGCGCCCCGTTTTAAGGAATTCTTAGAATTTTGTGATTACATGTTTGATTATTGGAACTCGGTCCAGTGAAAATATTCCTTAGCCCGAAATAATTAGCCAGTTCCTATTAGCAAACGTCACGGAGTGAAGTGTTAGTGAGTTTCCATGATGCTATGGTTTACTTTTGGTGAATTCAGGTCAGAACCGCATGAGTGTCCCTGTCGTTCCATAGTCCATATTAAAATCTAGTTGTGTACATTGGTTGTGTGACTGCAGGTGCAGTATTTGTGGTTGGAGACTGGTAAATTACGCATTGGAAGAAACAAGAAGGGACTGTTTCGTCGTCGGCAGATACCGTTTATGTCGCAATGATAGCAAATGTGATGCAAGTTTACAGGTGAAATGTGGCTCGAAACCATGATTTGACTGGTCTAAGGTGGCGTAGTAAAAATAGTTCCCTGTGTTAGGGGATAGTTGCAAAGTTTTACGGCGTAAACTGCTGACGGTACGGGAAGTTGATGAAGAGAAACCATGCAGATGTGCGGTTGATAGACAATTGGAAAGTTGTGATATCTGTGGTCTTGTATTGATTAGAGTAAAATTATTTATAGAATGGACACGCTGGGCTTTCTAATTTACAGCAGAAGTTGTATGGAAGTCTTTGGAAATTTGGGGAAACTTATGACTTCTAGCGGAATCGCGGCAGGGTTTGACACTGCTCGGTCAAGCAAATACCCCTGGTTTGTAACAGTACTACGCAAAAGGACTTTTAATTCATCAAGCTAAAAGTTACGATGGAAGGTCTTCAAAATGTGGTTTATTCCTGAGTTTTAAATCTATACGACAATTTACAGAACAGATACGTTTTGCTTAGATTAGCAACAAAAGCACATATAAATTAGTAATGTAAGTACTGACAAAAGTTTACAGTGACCTTAACTGCATGTGGCTTGATCTGAGAACGACACACGATAACAGGTTTCATCGCAGTGGTCTTAAATCAGCTAAGGTGTACCAGAGCACCCATTTTCATATAAAAAGAAAGAAACTTGTTGATCCCACAAAATCTGCTTTGTGTATGATGGTCGGGTTAACGTTTATAACAATGCGATCAATCATTTGACTTTTAGGCATGTTTAAATCGGTGTTTTGGATTTAAAAAATCGGCTTGCTTTACGTATGTAAACCTCAAAACGTAATAATTTGTAGAGGGGCTACCTGTGGTAAAATGGTGTTGTACTGAACACAAAATTATTTCGGATTACATCACAACTATCTGTCTAACTTATCAGTGGAACATGCCATACTATAGGAAGTAGTTATTCAAAGATGGAAAGGCGATCGTCTCAGAGAATGCATTAGAGTTACTAGCTGACATGTATCATAGAACCCAGATATTGCTTACGAATAATGATGGCGAGAATCTTGAAGACTTGAAAATAAAACAACTTTTAACCAAAGTAGAATTCAGTGGAGGCATTTTTTAATGCCAATACAGATAATCTTTCAGAATTACAACCTGTAATTAAAGATTTGAGGGAGAATACAAGGTTTGTGGTTTTCTACGGCAAGGAAAAGAAGTCACTGGAACTGGAGTTTGAATCACGTAATAACAGATGTAAAAAAGAAGGAGAAAATGTAGATGATTTGAAACAATAGAAACAAACTTTTGCTGACACTAGAGTTTCCTTTTCAGTTCAAGGTACATGGACAAGACACAGTGTATTCTGGTGCCAGTGGTACTCCATAGGTGCACATTGCCTTCAGAAAACCGACATTACCGTAAATTGATATATTTCCTATGTGAATAAAAATCTCAATGGTCTAGAAAAATTAGCCAGATTGTTCAGATATTCCAGTTCTTGAAGCTAAAAGTGGGATTGACAGACTCTAGCCGTAGAGATGCAAAGGCATTATCAAGAAATGACAACATTTTAGGAAAATATTCTTTCAGGACATCTTTATTCAATACCTGCACTTATGTTCGTAATTATTTTGCCATAATAATGAATAGAACTAGTCTTGCAATTTGCAAGTTAAGACTCAAATATTAATATAAGTATGGTTACTAAAATATCAGGAATTTTCCACTTTTCGAAATTTAGTTTCGTAAATTCATATTACAAGGAGTGATCGAGTCTATTTGTAAACAATGACGTCGGCAATATGTATATTCCGACAAATTGTCACAGTTTATGTCCGAATATACAAAGCAAAATAATTGAAAAAGTCGCCTGCTTAACATAATCAACAATTTGTAATTCAGATTCTTTTTTCAAACATCTATAACCATCACAACTGTATCCCTAAAGATTTCGTAGGTGACATTTCCTTTTGAAATTATTAGATCTATTTCCTCTCTTTTTTGGAAAGTTTGCATCTTTCTACGATTTTCATTTTACAGTCCTTTTTTGATTTGGTATCTGTTTGCAGTTCAATTATTTTCTCATCTATAAATGTTTGTAATATCACGAATACTATCTGTTTGTTTTACCAATTACTAAATTCACATAGTTGACCACGTTAAGCATATTTACTTTCTTTTGCAATATATGCCTACGTTTCAAAATATTTATTTCGTTGACTAAATTTGTTTCTAAATCTGCGTTGGCTCAACTGATGTCATGAAGTTGAGTCAATAATATCGTATTATCATGACGTAGGGTCAATAATATCACATCATGACGTAGGCTAAATAATATCACATTATCATAAAGTAGGGACCGCTAACGTGGCCTAAGTAGTTAGAGCGTCCTCCTCGGATAGGGGAGACTTAAATATTGTAGTAGCAGCTGCCTCGCTAGGCGCTCAGAATTAAGACGTTAGTATTAGACCTGGTCGGCCTGGTGTCAGAATAATGTGACTGAGTGGGACATGATGCTACATTTTTGAAGCATGATTCCCCAGTGCTAGACATCTCTATAAACTGCCACACTGCAGGCATCGTAGCGATATGACTACAAATGTGTTAAATTAATTTTAAAAATCCAACACACACACACATCATGGAGTAGGGTCAATATTGTCACATTATCATGACGTAGGGTCAATAATATCACATTATAATGACGTAGGGTCACTAACATCACATTAGCATGAAGTAAGGTCAATAATATCAGATTGATAGTTTAAGAATATTTTTTTTAAAACAGGAAATCTTGTATTGTTGTGTATTCTTTAGTTTTTTATACGCTCGTCTTAAGTCTTATACATATTGGTAAGATGTTGTCTGTCCGTCTGTTAACATTTACTTCTTTTGGCCATAAATATTTAACGGTTGGAGAGATTTTATTAAAACTGTGCTCAGGCATGCCTAGAAATTGTTCTAGTCGCAATAAGCAAACTCCTTCTTCAAGGTCACAACAACGGGAAATATAATCTGGAACCTGTATACTTGTCTGGAGCAAAAACTTTTGAACCACCGAAAATGTTGTAATTAAATTGTGCCCATGTACATTACCAGACAGTAAGGTACCCACCTGTCTCAAAGTCGGCTGTGGAAAATGCAATTCTCAGACTTGTATCCATGTCTAGATTATAACCTTTTAACCAATGAAGAGGTCTAATGAAACTTTAGCCAGTTATATAGCTACAGACGGTGTATCACGTACCATAGAGACCCACACACTCACCCTATAATGAGGTTTACAAAGGAAAAATAATTTTGTTTTGTACCCTTTTCTGCTGTGCAACGTTTGAACGACTCAAAGTATTGTAATAAACTTTGCCTAGACATATATCATAAATGGGTTAGTGTGTCTCAAACCAGAGTCACGACCCTGCCTCAAGGTTAAGATCACGACATAAAAATATACATCAGTGATACCTATCAATGTACGGGTATATCTTTTGAACCGGTCAATATATTTTAATAAACTTTAACCTTTTAAATATCTTGATTTGACAGCGTTGCGCTTATTCAGTCGCACCTGCTATAAGTTCAAGGTCACAACAAAGGATCATGAAGGTCAGTAGCATGTTTCCTTATCCAGGCTGTTAATTTTTAACCCGGGCATACAAAAGGATTAAAATTTGTCCATGCCCACACCTTATCATAAAATAAGCAAGTACCTATCTCTAATGTAAAGGTTTATTAATAGGAAAAAGCTGATAAGATTCTAATACTCACCATTTTCAAAATGTTTCAATTTCATTTGACAATTGGAAATAAACATAAAATGAGTTTATAACACTCGTTTTGACCCAAAAGTATGTATGGCAAAGCTAAGCCACTAATACCTGTTTGGTTTAGACCTTAGGTGAACACGTGTGATATGCTTTCTCTTTACAGATCAACTTTTTGAAAATATAATTATCATTTTAAAGGTTTTGGTGGCATCTTTTATCAAATGCAACATCCTGATTTGAGATTTGGCTGAAGATCAACATTTGCTTTTTTTATTTTCAAAATGGAAGGAATCAAACATGCCAAAATTGGTTAAAACTGGTCTTTGCAAATAAAACAATGACTCGTGTGTAGAAATGTATTCTTAAAACTACCTCAAGCATATTAAGATATATTACTATTTTGATGGTTATGGCAAGCGAGTCCTTGTGTTTAAAGTCCTTGCGTTAGGAGACCTTGTGTTTGGAGTCATTGTGTCACCAATGACATTCTACTTGGACTGCTGTCTTGTAAGATAATAGATACTCTGGAACAAACTACACTGGAGAAAAATGCAACTAAATTTTGCCTGCTAAGTGTTGCTACAAAGCAGAACAAAGAAATTTGTTACATATGAGCAGTTATTGTCATCTCTTCAAATCACTTCCAAGGGTAAAGTCTGTGACACTAAACGATAATTACTAGATCACCTGTCCATAAATCTAGAATTGTAGAGAACAAAAATCGTTAGATGACTCCAAACGTGATTTTGTTCTTACAAAGAGAAAGAAGACAAGAAAAAATTACAAGGAAATGAATTTCTGGCTCATCAATTTGCAAACTTTAAATAAAGATGCATTAACTACAACAAGGATTGAATAAAATATTGCATTGCTGATTCAGTTACGGTTGTATTAGAATTGTATTTTGTATCAGCTATTGTACAATTTAAATGGGTTCTCTTGCAAGTTGGTGTGAGTAACCATGGGTCCATTAATCGGGGTGGTGTAAAGATGATGTTTTCCCAATTTGAAAAGGATAACACAATGCTAATTTTTTGTGCAGCATCAATAATAATAATAATAATAATAATAATAGAATTAATGTTAAACATCATCACAATTATTATCATCATCGTCAGCAATATAATCAGCATAGTCATCATTATCGCCATCATTTCCTTGTTGCAATTTCTCCCATGCCGACTATACTGTTGCTGTAGAATTATATAATGCCTAGGTACAGTTCTAGTTCTTGAAGATTTTATTGTTGTTTTTGTTGATGATGACGATAACGACAATAATGATAATAATGATGATGATAGTGTGATTGTTGATTTTACTGTGGGTGATAATATTGGTTTTGCTGCCAAGGAAAGTCGCATATAGAAACGTTTCCTGTACACAGAACGCGATAAATGTGATGAGGCGTTCTGTTAACTATAAATCTTAGTATTGTTTCACTGTCAATCATTCCGCTTTCGCCCACGATTATGGAATTTATTTAAGATTGTAAGTTAACCTATCATGTTATTGTTCGAGGTTTATTAAAAATTTTTAACGACCTTAAGGACAGAACCTCCATGTTTTCAGGACTTTTCTTCGTGGTGAATTCGCACACAAAAGTGATACAAAACACTTGAGCAAGACAATCTAAATCTCCAGTCCACATTAGGATCATTTTTAAGATATTATTTAAATTGGCGTGGTAAGGGCAATAGCAAACAGCGTTACCACCTTCAACCCCCAAAATGATTTATTAAAAGTGAATGTTCTGCATTGAGGAGATTTGCATGGAAATCAGGCAATGGTAACATATGAACGACTTTTTGCAAAAAGAACACAAATCCGATGGATAACGAGTCATTTTGTTCCTATTCTCTGTAGAACAATAATGAACACATTGGCAAATAAAAAAAAAAATGTTTAGAAAATATAAATTTACTGCTCAGTGAAAGAAGTTTTCCGATGTTAAAGATTGTTTCTATTTTGTAAATCAGGCAGTTTTCATCTGTGTCAGAAAACAGACACAACGGTGTGAACCGAGATGATAATATAAATAATTAATCTGAATACATGTTGTGATATTCCGTTTCTGATGCGTTTGATGTCATGATCTCGCCTAATGCTATAATCACTGTTGCCATAGCTATATTTATTGCTGCTACTGAAATAAAAACAAACATTTTCTCATGGTAAAATCCTACAGAGAAATAAGACCTTTCTCTGTTTTTAACCCTTTAATAAAGATACCAGATTTTGCTATAAATCCATTTGATGTATCCTCATATAGAAAACTTCTTAGTCTCAATGGCGTAATCCGCTCAAGCCAGAAATGTCATTTCCAGTAAAAATAAATCTATAAATATTTTGCAGTCACAGCAAGATTTATGAAAATTTGATTACATTGCCAATGACCTGCAGACAAACTGTTTGTCCTTTAAGAATTTTCATAATAAAATGAAATTAACCAGTAGCAGACTTATATGTAATGGCGAGACACAGGACCAATAAAATACATCGCTGCCCAAACGTTTAATATTGGCTTTTATGTCAGTAATTATATGTTGTTTATAGTAAACTAGCTGAGAACATTGCAGGCTTTTCCAAACTTATAGTACACCTGACAATCCAGACTCATTTACCAACTCTATTCATGAAGAGAGAAGGCAATAGGTGTGTGTGTGTGTGTGTGTGTGTGTGTGTGTGTAAATCTTTCTGTGACTGCAAAACGTTTCAAATTGAGTGCATATTGCCTGATTTATTGGGCTTGGTATTTTCCTGATTGCCTGTTTAAGTAAACGGATATATGACTCCGTATACAACGCACATAGCGCATACATTTTTTTTTTTGTGAACACAGGGTATTAATTACCTGGACGAATAAATGGATACACGAATCATTATGTAATTTATGCGTTTGCTTGGCGTTAACACAAGGTACTATTTTTTAAGTGAATCAATGGATATATTAGTCTTTATACAATGTATATGTGATAACACAGAGTAATAATTCACTGGATGAATGGGTGAAGGAATGGATATATGAATCCTTATATAATTTATACACCACATGATATTGTTGTGTGTGAACACAGGGTAATAACTCCATGGGATGACTGAATACATTTATAACAATAGGTGCGTATTTGTTTTGCATCTAAGATTGTGATCACACTACTGCACAGATGACGCCTGCAATCTTACACGTGCAATTCCCTTTTGCAGCAATCTTTGCAACTGCATATATAACTGGAAAACCCTTGACCATTACCAGGGACAGGATTACACAGTGAGTCGGTCTTCGCTGTTTTATATGGAGATATTTCTTTGGTATTAATTTGTGATAAAGAAAGTTAAATGAAGACAGAATTACTTAGCTGTAATTGGTTAATAACATATGTACCTATGAAACACTATTCTTCGACCTAATTTATAACTTTTTGCCTTACTTTTGCAAAGAGTAGCCATGATATGCCTTGGGTACCTCCTTGACGCATCAAAGATTTGGAATAGGTATGGTGGCATATTTCCTAGTGACACTTTTGACAGAACGTTATCACACGGCCATGTCCCTATTAGAGGGATAAAGTTGATTTTCTTTTTACAACAATATCTCTTTGTTTCTCATACAGAAAACAAACATCGCTTTGCCATCACTTTGTAATTCTATTTTCGATTGCTCAAGGACCCTTGCCGGGTACAAATAATACCGAAAATCATCGGTGCTCCGGTCTACTAAGACATGCACTTCAGTATCAAACGCGGGACCGGATGTATCTTTGAATTTGTCATCGTTTTTGCTTATTTATTACTGGTTTCGTCTAATATCTCCTGCGGCACATCCATAACCGCAATCAGCTTCCCTTTATCAAATTTGTAATGAATGACTCAACTATACATCGTTGAGTGGCTTCGTTAATGATTTTACTGACCAGGTCTGGCATTGTCGATCTTGATGAAAGTTAACCGATTTTGGTGGTGCTCTTGTTATTAATCGTCGTGTCGATCTTGAATGGGCTGAACTGCCTGCAAACGATCCCCTGTAACGTTTTTAAATGCTATCAACAAATCAGGGACGCGAGCACCTTTGGTGCGGCTGTAAACAATCCACAGACAACATCGCCAAGGTCAGTTGCGTAATATGTCATGTAAACAGGTTTCCTCGCGTTGAGAACCCGCACGTGTATCACGAGTCTACGTACTATTGTCATTATCTTTAAATATCAGATCGATCTCTCCTTACAGTTGTATTGTCCAGGTTTCCCCGCTCAGGTCCAACATGTGCCCGTCCGAGTCAGCATGGGTAAAACGAATGTGTCAACCGGCCATTATGACATGGACTATGCGCGGGGTGGGAGGGTAATCGACAGCAGATCACCTGGTTCCATAGTTGGCGAGGAGGAGGTGGGAACTCAATATAAAACCCCGAGCAACTACGATTGTGGAAGTTCCGCTTTCGTGACTGCCAGTAATTACGTCACAGGTTGGATTAATATGAATCATTTAGGTAATCCTGACAATCTCAGGCGCAATATGGTATCCAGACCATCTAGTTTTGCGTGTAAGATTCCTTTGTCTTCAGGAACGTCATCGGGTCAACAAAAAATTGATTGGTCTTTTTGACGACCGTGCGATGTTAACTCTGTAAGTTGCGTTTTAGATTTATCGACAGTGTTTAATAATTTCTTCCATCGAATCTCTTCGTTGACCGATCCCATATCGTATGCCACCGGGGGAAATTCAACTTCTTACAATTTATGTTCGTGACCATCATGTATCGAAAACAAAATTGTATTATTCGTGAGAACAATCCAAACCGTCGTGATCGAATATTAGGCCAACTAAAGTATATGCGTAATAATGCTAATACCATTACAAGTGTAATTGGTGTAGAAAATGTCATATCAGTTTCTGCTTCAACTGATGAATGGCATCAGATTTCATCATAGGTTTTGTAATATACACCATGGGTGTCTTTAGTAAGTTCATACATAATTAGTTAGCAAACGAAGAGACGTTTGGTTACTTACCCTGGAACACATGATTTTGATCAGAGTCCAGCCCCAATGGTGAAGGTTTCCACGTTCACTCTTCGTATTGGATACCTGACGGTGTTCATGCATGGACAGGGTCTTACTTATCGCGTTTCCTACTATTGGTCAGTCTTCCAAGCGTGCAACAAGCAGTCTCGTTTCTTCATCGACGATTTTGAAATATTAGCGAGCATCATACGGAAGACTGTTATTCCTATTCATTTTCACATAAGGAAACAATTCATCATCCAAATGGTGACCTTGTCGGTTAGTAGATCACTGTCTGTCGTATGTGTCATCATCAGTAATAAATTCCATTGTCAGAGGTAGGATCCATTTATACATCGAAAACTCATCGATCACACAAGGCCGTTACTTGTAGCCTTGGTTGTTCGATACCAAGTTTAAAATCTGCCTGACATAAAAGATCAATACTTGTTCCATGGTACGATTTGGCAACACTTTACAGTTTTGCTGAGGTAAATTTAGTGCATACTAGGAAGAGTTCGTCCATTCTCAATAGGTAAACCAGTTTCTGATGCTCTATCCTTGATGTTGCGCACTGTGAGTCCTCGACGATGCCGATATGGAAGTTATCGTTTCTTCTTTCGCTTATTTCTTCACTTCCTTCGTCACCAGCACTGGCGGATGTGGCGTTAAAAGCAGTTTTTTGAAGCACTTTCATTTCTTTGTTGAACCAGCGTGGGCGTGATTGTACATGCAAGACTTGTCGTCTGCGTCTTTATCGTCGGCACTTTAACTGGTGGTGTTTGCAGATCTTTCAGATCCACTCCCACCTCCCCATTTCCGTTTCGTGTTCCCTCTCTATTCCAATATTTGCACAGATAATACAGGTAGATGCAATGAATCCATTGCAAACACTTTGGAGTTCCTACCGCATGGTGCGAACATTCGTTTTCTTCAGTCCTAAACAACATGTTGTCATTACAATGTTTCGAACTTTATAATGTATCTGGGAGCATCGTTGATCAAATTCTCCTCACTGCTTGCAATAAATGGCTGTTCCTGATGCAGAGACGATCTTGTCTGTTATAAAATATGAGTGCGTGATAGCTTAGAATGAGGACCAAGCTTGGAATGAGGACCAATGCGCATTATTTTGCATCCAATTCTGAACATTTTTCAACGCTTCTGTAACTCATAGTTTTTCAAGAAGGAATCTGTTGCGGCCGCTGTTGCTGTGTTTTGTAATTGCTGCCGATTTTTCCTCGGTCATAAAACTCTGAATGCCACTCAAATTTCGGTAGAGAAAATGTGCTCTATGATAAATTCGAGTGACTCGTGGTGAATCGAGAATGTTTACATATCAAAGGTTATAGCGAACACACGTCTCATGTGGTACATTCTCCATACAGATTGTCGTGATGCCCAAAACATTCGACTGCTAATCCGTTACATTCGACGATCAGACGAAATTCTGGTATGATTGTCAGAAATCCGTCATACTAGTTGCTTCCACGTTTCCATCATGTATCCTTCATAAGCTTCCAAGTACTGACGTTGCTGGTGCGTTCTCTCGTACAGGTCTTTCATGGTAAACTTGGTATGCAGATTTTTCAATCAGTTCTAGGTTAGAATAACAAGTTTCGTACCACTGCCTTAGACACCCATGAAATTCGTACGCTATCTGTCGGTCCCTCAGATCTCAACAATCGACATTGTAAAGGCTGGTCTTCTTTTCTATGCCGATTCTTGCACGTTCCAGCACATTGTATTAAGTTTCCTATCAGTCATGTAACCAACGGATGGCCATTACCGAATACATACATCTCACAGATTAATACGTTTGTGGTAGTTACATTAGATAGCGTGTTATTGAGCATGAAATTGTTTTGTTACGCCAATCCAAAGACCTTGGCGATGATTTGAGAATAGACCAATATTTTGGTTCCAAATGCATTTTGGTTTTCTGTGGTTTTTGGCTTTTAGACGTCTAACTGTATTTGTGGAGAACAGTTACAATAATTTACTTTTCCAGATATCTACTTTTTCCACTAATTGACATCGTCGTATTTCTTATTGCAATTATGATCAATACAGTTGTGCTTACTGTTAGTGCTAGCAAATGAATACAATTTTCTCACCTATAAACTTCAGTAAGTAACCAGTTTCAATCGATCGATCGATCGACCGATCGATTCAGAGATTTAGTCGTTAGATCGGTGTTACATCTGGCGGACTCTAGTGTATACAATCCACTATAAGGCTATGTCATTTCTTTGAGAAAAAAAAAAAAACTGTTTCTAACAGAGGTTTTACATTTTGTTCGTAATGAAGTTTATCGTCGTAAGTCTATCAGTAGCAACACATACTGTAGATATTATATATCACTATTATTATTTTCAACATACTGTTTCCTTATTTTTCACAACCATTATATCTTTGACAGAGAACAGAATTGCGGAATGATAACTTTCAGCCATGTCAAGTTCCCGTGAACTGCTGCAAAACCAACTAAGCAGCTTTGGCTTCATGCTGTCATCATCACCATCAGTCCCTTAACCCAAGAGGTCGTTGGGACACACAGTTGACTTTACAACCAATTCTCTCCTTCTATATGCTCTATCGTGTGGTAATGACGTGAAATCAAAGAGAATTAGGTAGTTATTAGGAGGAAGTTATAGTTTGAAGTCGATATTACGCAGCTTTTTCTCATCGGAATAATGAAATTTTAACTAGTTTTGGTCACGTGATTATCGTTAGACAAGGGGAATAAGCCAGTCAATCGCTAACCTCCATTACAAAGCAGCATTAATTTAAAAACTTGTTTTTTGAAAATACTTCCTTACTTTAAAAAGCTCCGGTGACCTAGTGGTTAGAGCGTCAGCCTTGGATGCGGGAGGTCCTGGGTTCGATTCCCGGTCGAGTCATATCAAAGACTTATAAAAATGGTACTAACAGCTGCCTCGCTTGACGCTCAGCATTAAGAGGTTAGTGTTAGGACTGGTCGTTCTGGTGTCAAGATGATGTGACTGGGTGGGACATCATGCTACATGTCTAGTGCTAGACATCACTCTAAACTGCCACACTGCAGACATCATAGTGATATGACTGAAAAAGTTTTAGAGATACGTTAAAAAATCCAAATCACACTTTAAAAAACAACAAAAGCACCCCACCCCACATCCCAAAAACTTCATTTCAGCGGATAAAAATGAATTTAAAGCATTTTGCTATGGAAACAGGCTATTTGAGTGAAAACAGGAAAAAGAAGTTAGCATATAAAAAAAGAACAAAACAACAATTACTGGGAAATGGGTTGTTTTGAAAAAATTAAGGTCAACAGTATTTCAACAGGTTTTGTGTTACTCGTCAGAATTGAAAAACAAGAAATCTAAATCACTAAATATGTGTTAAGAAGGACAAAATAGCTCATTACAATTCTGTTCTTTCTGTATGTTAATATTCGATGAATTTCATGTGGTTCCTGTCTCATGTTTGAATTTTACCATCACGCAACAGAAAAGTTGAGGTACATTTTAGCGGCAATATGACCAGTCAGTGTTAAGACTTTTTGCAACACTATGGCTTGATATGTCTTCTGAAAAATAAAAATAGTTATTTTCGAGTGAATTATGGAGACCTTTAATCTTATTCTAAACTCGGCCTGAGTGCCTTCGAGAATTTTAATCTTGTTTTAAACTCGCCCTTGGACTGTTGATAGCAAAAGCCAATCGTCCTTTTGGATGACGGATATATGCGTCCTTTTGGATGACGGATATATGCATCATCGGTTAGACAGATCAAGCTAATGAATCAATTTTTGTATATTTCTTAACTCCAGATCGGCACTTGGGGTAAATTTTAGGTACAAATTCTATTCATTGAACATTTTCAATTACAGCACTTTTACTCACGCCAGATATTTCCAGACATGACTGGTTTGCCGTGGTTTAGAGTTTTCAGATATGGAATTGTCTCATCCTCTGTTTCAGTTCAAATCAGAAATTTGTACTCCATGACTGCAAAATGTGCCACAAGAGAGACGCCATCAGGGAAATAATTTGAGCTCATTTGAGAGGAAATGAATATGCTGCTGTCAGTCTTGGGTATGAAATTTATAAAACACTGACATGAATATATATCAAATGAAAGTTAGTGCCAATGTTGCATATGAAATGATCTGACATATATTTGATCCTGACATTAGTACAGTAAAACTCTGTTGCGATATAACAGACGCCACTTTGTTCAGAAAAATATATTTAGATACAACAGAACAGTAACAGTTCATTTATCCCCATTGGTAGTAGCATTTTACACCTGTGTTGGGCATAATGCAACGAGGCATATTGATTTATCCTTATTGGGAATAGCATTTTACACCTGTGTTGGGCATAACGCAACGAGGCAAACTGATTTATTCCTATCGGTAATAGCATTTTCCACTTGTTTTGGGCATAATGGAAAGAGGCATACTGATTTATTCCTATTGGTAGTAGCATTCTACACCTGTGTTGGGCATAATTCAAAGAGACTGATTTATCCCGATTGGAAATAGCATTTCACACGTGCGTTGGGCATAATGCAACGAGACATACTGATTTATCCATATTGGAATAGCATTTTCCACCTATGTTGGGCATAATGGAAAGAGGCATACTGATTTATTCCTATTGGTAGTAGCATTTTACACCTGTGTTGGGCATAATGCAAAGAGGCTTACTGATTTATCCCTATTGGAAATAGCATTTCACACGTGCGTTGGGCATAATGCAAAGAGACATACTGATTTATCCCTATTAGCAATAGCATTTTCCACCTGTGTTAGGCATAATGCAACGAGGCATACTGATTTATTCCTATTGGTAGTAGCATTTTACACCTGTGTTGGGCATAATGCAAAGAGGCATACTGATTCATCCTTATTGGTAATAGGATTTTACACCTGTGTGTGACATAATGCAAAGAGGCATACTGATTTATCCCTGTTGGTAGTAGCATTTTACACCAGTGTTGGGCATAATACAGAGAGACATACTGATTTATCCCTTTTGGTAATAGCATTTTCCACCTGTGTTGGGCATAATGAAGACAGGCATACTGATTTATTTCTATAGGTAATAGCATTTTCCACCTGCTTTGGGCATAATGCAACGAGGCATGCTGATTAATCCCTATTGGTAGTAGTATTTTACACCTATGCTGGGCATAATGCAAGAAGTCATACTGATTTATCCCTACTGGTAATAGCATTTTACACCTGTGTTGGGCATAATGCTAAGAGGCAAACTGATTTATCCCTATTGGTAATAACATTTTACACTTGTGTTGGGCATAATGCAACGAGGCATGCTGATTTATCCCTATTGGTAGTAGTATTTTCCACCTCTGTCGGGCATAATGCAAGAAGTCATACTGATTTATCCATACTGGTAATAGCATTTTACACCTGCGTTGGGCATAATGCTAAGAGGCAAACTGATTTATCCCTATTGGTAATAACATTTTACACTTGTGTTGGGCATAATGCAACGAGGCATACTGATTGATTCCTATTGTTAATAGCATTTCACACCTGTGTTGGGCATAATGCAACGAGGCATACGGATTTATTCCTGTTGTTATTAGCATTTTACACCTGTGTTAGGCATAATGCAACGAGTCATTCCGATTTATTCCAATTGTTAATAGCATTTTACACCTGTGTTGGGCATAATGCAACGAGGCATATTGATTTATCCTTATTGGGAATAGCATTTTACACCTGTGTTGCGCATAACGCAACGAGGCAAACTGATTTATTCCTATCGGTAATAGCATTTTCCACCTGTATTGGGCATAATGCAACGAGGCATACGGATTTATTCCTGTTGTTATTAGCATTTTACACCTGTGTTAGGCATAATGCAACGAGTCATTCCGATTTATTCCAATTGTTAATAGCATTTTACACCTGTGTTGGGCATAATGCAACGAGGCATATTGATTTATCCTTATTGGGAATAGCATTTTACACCTGTGTTGCGCATAACGCAACGAGGCAAACTGATTTATTCCTATCGGTA
>JAECUM010036044.1:0-24833 GCA_016617855.1 Megalonaias nervosa
AATTTTAGTTTCAATATAATCTTCTATTTTCATTTGTTTGTTTTATGCAAATGTGTTTGATATGCTTATGATTCATGCTATGTCTCGATTTTTCAAGTTCACAGATATCTGTTGAGGCTAGAATCGTATGCAATTTATTTCTTACTTTCACAGTTAGTTCATTGATTGATGGATTGCATGTAATCAGATATTCAATGTGCAGTATTTTCATAGGGATTTATGATGTAACCCAAAGAATGTTCAAATATGCAGTATTTCATATAGATTTATGACTTAACTCTAATATGCAGATGTGTCATATTTTTTATGGTTACATAAATTGATTTCCTGTGTAGGATGATATTGTTGTCGTGAGTTAATGACAATTGTATATTTATATATGATTTCGCAATGCTTAAATGATCTTGCAGGTTATTGGTTATTGTAGCTAGATTTAGTGAATATTATGCCATGAGTAATTGAACATTTATCTCATTGGACAGAATTGACCAGTCAAATGTAAATAAGACGTGTAGTAATGTATGCTGGTAAATACGGCCGCATGTGTCTGTAAAGCGCACGTGGTAATTCCTAATCAATTGCTATGCGGCGAGGGCAATGAACTTCAAGCTAAGGTCATTTGTGCAAATATAGCGTGTATCTTACCGAAATACAGGAATTTGTAAGGACCGTTATTTGTTACGATCACATTATGTCAGAATTTGTGCAGTGTGAATCGCTAATCTGAATACGAACAAAGAGAGTTTATATACAAGATCACATTATGTCAGAATTTGTGCAGTGTGAATCGCTAATCTGAATACGAACAAAGAGAGTTTATATATAAGATCACATTATGTCAGAATTTGTGCAGTGTGAATCGCTAATCTGAATACGAACAAAGAGAGTTTTATATATATATATATATATATATATATATATATATATATATATATATATATATATATATATATATATATATATATGCAGATAAGTGGGTGAAAACATAACTAGCTATCGTAATACTCTGGTATTTAAGAGGACAGCTTTATGCCCTCAAAAATAAAGGAGGAGAGAAGTAAAAGGAAAACCCGATGAGTCAGGGGGAAATCCGCATCTAAGAGAGGTCGGAGTAAACTGGGGTCAGAAAGAGGACCAAGCGCACGCATTAGACGTGGAAACAAGACGAGAGGAGACAGACGCCAGGTGATGCTGTCAAGCGTGGAATTTTACTCTAACTTCAGTACTCGTAATATGATGTAAATTGAACACTGCGACTAAATTCTATCAAAGTAAATCTGTTGGATTGAAAAAGTGAAATTTTGGTCATATATTAATTGAAAGTGAAATTTTGGTTATGTATTAATTGATTACATTTATTTTAGTAAATCTGTTGGATTGAAAGGTGAAATTTTGGTTATGTACTAATTGATTACATTTATTTTTATTTATTGGAAAAGGGGGCTCGTAGTTGTTATTTCTTTCAATAGCCTTGCTCAGCTATCTGTTAACGTTCCATCTATCCGTCCACACTGGGCAATAACACCGTGGGAGGTCATTCCCTAGTTAACGATCGCCAAATCAATTAAGGAGGCTTTAATGTTTAAAGTCCCCCGTTACAACGTCACTTCCGGAAATTCTATTATCACCGGAAGTATACAAATGTTTCCGGAGCGTTTTCCGTAAAACATCGATAAATGCACACATTATCTCCATTTTCTTCTTTGTGAGTTAAAATACGCATTTTTAATGCACATCTCTGAGTTATTTAGCGAAAAATTAACTTTCTGATACATAGTGTGTATTACACTCTAGTAGACCTATAAGAAATGTCTTTGTGGTCAATATCTGTGGAATCCACTTCACTTGTTTTATCATCATTCGTCTAGCTCTATAACACTGTAGTAAACCTAAATTGTCCCCAATTTGACATATTAAATTTAAACTATTATTAGCATATACTGTATAATGTTTAACTTGCATATATGGTTTGCATTAATGCAAGCTCTCTCTCTCTCTCTCTCTCTCTCTCTCTCTCTCTCTCTCTCATCGATGATGACTATTTAATAATACTACTTAACTGTACATGTAGAAAGTTACTAATAATGCAAAATACCACACACTTCGCAAAATATCAATGAATCATTCACAATACAAGACAATAATACGATACCAAATAATAATGCAAAATACAAGACAATAATGCAAAATACCATATAACAACGCCAAATACCAAATAATAATGCACAAGACCATATATTTCCTTATAGTAAACTGTTCTCTGAGAGAACTCGTTAACCATGCAGTCATTAAATTTAATTCCGAGAAAAAAGACCTACACGATTCTGCGAGTGAACAGTAATGTAGAAGCAGAAACTTTGCAGTTATCATAGTTTTGCAGAGCACATGCCATATTTCTGAAAGGATTAGCGATGGACAACATTTATATCAAACTGTCGACCCGAAATTAATCTGTAAAATAATTCATACTAGAAACGAAAGGCATTAGAAATAGCTGCACTTTTTCTATTTTAGTGACTGTTTTCCCTCTTCCACTGCCTCCTCCCGACTCCGTCATTTTGTTGTCATCTATTCATCTTAATAAAAAGACATACTAAATATGATCATCCTATCCCAGACCCCCACCCCTAAACAGTGTAGACGCAGTTAGGTTGCAATGAACTTTAATCAAAAAGTAATCACGAAATCATCGAACAAACTGTCATAATACCGTCTGTATTCGTTGATAAATCAAGTCAAACCGCAAACAACAAAGACCCAGATCTGCCGTAGTATAATGCGCCCGCTGATCAGGGTCAATGCTGTTTGTTCTAGTGATTATTTCTAACAAACTGCACTGACCTTGATCTGCCGGCTCATTATGCGACGGCCGATATGGGTCCGTACAGTTTGCACTTGGACTTGTATCATAAGCGAGTATATACGGTATTTCCTGAAGTTAGTATAATTACAAATATACGGTATTTCCTGAGGGTAGTGTAATTACAAATATACGGTATTTCCTGAAGGTAGTTTAATTACAAATATACGGTATTTCCTGAGGGTAGTTTAATATAAATATACTTAATAATAATAATAATAATAATAATAATAATAATAATAATAATATTGAACGAGGATAACAAAACATATGGTCATGAAAGGCCCGTCTGCCATGTATTCCTCGATTGTTGTAACAGGTTATCTCATAATTTTGTTAAAAGTCACCTATACACACTCAAGTATGCTCTCACATACAGTCACACATATTTTACATGAATTAATATGTGTAACTATAGTAGTCAACATATACATATACGAACAATATGCTATGCACAGGTATACACATTTTAGCATATCAGAAGTCACAGATACATACATCGAATAAAGCATGCACATATTATTTTTTTTAACACAATCATAAAATTCTGCATGGGAGGCTTTAATACATCATTCCATCTGGTCAAGAACGAATTTCTTTAATCAGTTATTAAACAAAGCAAGGGAATTTTGAATTACTTATCCTCAAAGGTAATGTGCTGATACAGCAAAAGAGCCTTTGAATAGGGTGGTTTTCGACCTCGTTAGTTGTTGATCGGAGATTGTGCTCAGTATATGATGACCTGAGTTCAGTTAGGTTAGAGATATAATCCTGAGAAAGACCAGTTTAAGACTTGTATGTCTTTAAACTAAAGAACACGTTTTTTTATAGGTAGGCAGCGTAAACGTGAAAGCAAAACATTCGACGGAGTCGTAATAAAAAGTTTCAGAATTATCTGGGCAGCCCTTTTTTGGAGTTTGTCAGTCTTGGAGAGATTGCAGTTGGATGTGTTTCCCCATATGATACAGACGTTGTCTATCAGTAGTATACATCCCGAAATATAAAGTTCAAGCGACAGGTCGGGTAGAAATGTTGACAGTAATTTTAAGAGAGTTATTATTTGGACGATCATTGCACATATGTGATCGATGTGTGTATTCAAGAAGATTTTGATTTTTAACACTAGACACGTCTAAGCCATTCTGAGTTAGAAGTAAATCCCTATTGTGGATATTCTCTGTCATGTACCAGTTGCCATACAGTTCGTTTTAGATGCATTAATATACAATCTGTTTTGTTGATACCAGACCGATATATTGTTGAGGTCGAGCTGAAGCTGATTTTCAAAGGAGTCAAGAGATTTGCCATATGCTGTGTAGAGTAGACAGCGAAAAGTTCATGTACACTGGATACAAGGCCAAGTCAAAGAAGAAACCCCATACTTACACATGCTCTACCATGGTATCCTTTTGGGCGGATATGCTGGAATAGATAACTTAAGAGTGAATATCGTAAGGCTAAATAAAGATGTTCATGTGAATGTCAAGTTTAGAATCAACCACTGAATCTGCAAAAAAGCATTTACAAAGAATTTGTCAAGATTTCAGTGAAACGTAATCTCAGATCATTTTCACATTATACGAAGACTGATTATTGGGATGACAGTGACGGACACAACAAAATTACATGGATATAAAGCTCTCGATGCTGTAACGGTTGTCATCAGTATTTTAGCAAATTCCATCGAAGAAAGGCAGTGACATTGTTCAAGACTCTAGTGGATTACCAAATACTGTTAAAAATAAATGATTCTACCAGACGACACAATTCCACTGAATTATGGACGACGTGCGTGTGTGTGTGTGTGTGTGTGTGTGTGACTACGTTTCTTAAAAAGTAGAAGCAGGAGTAGTGTTATTGTACAGACAGAAACGAATGAAAAAATTTCATTCCTAGCGAGGTTAGGGCTGGCGAATTCTGCAAAGACTAGAATGTCAGGGTGTTTATATAGACTAAATGTGACGTCGATATATTGAGAATATTGTAATCTTACCTGCTTATATACTGCTTTGGTGGTTTTAATCTCTATCTTTTTGTGTACGGTGTGATTTATGCTTTATTTATTTGCGTCGTTTTTCTATTTTTTTATTTTGTACACTGACATTGAAATGTAAGTATGTTTTTGCTGTTGCTCCACTAACATGGCAAGAAACCGTGCATACAATGTATAAAATGTCTTGTGTCGTTGACTGAATCTCAGATTTTTAATTAGCATTGTAGTGGCTGCTTTCTCTGTTCTCAAAGTGACTGACGAAAAGTCAAAGTTGGGAGGCATTGAATTATCTCCTTTTTTTAAACATGCGGGACCAAGTCGTTAAAGAAAACCCGAATTTATCAAACGTGTGATCGAATGCAGATCGATCCTTTATACATTGTGTGTGGTGTTTCAAAAAATGGCAGTCGTCTGACGCGTTACTCCAAGAAAGTCAACCGTAACTCATGTATCTGTAGATGGAATTCCTCGCGAAGACAGTGGAATCGTGTTTGACTGAAGTCAAACACATCCTGTCATCTTCAATGACATGTTAGGAGAAGATGAAGAAATTAAGCATTGATTTACACGAAAAGGACATCATTGTAATGTCTGTTTTATTTACATTACTCAAAACTCATTTCAACAACGTAAAGCGCATCGCACCACCAGTCTCAATGCACTTGTCTTGTTTAAACATCGAAGAGATAAATCTCAAGTGCAAGTGTTTGCCAAACAGTTAGGAACAACTTGTCTCAGTTATGTATATGACGATGCCATTCAGTCATAACATACATATTTACTCATCGACTTAAAACCTACCACTCACGATTATTTGAGACATCGTATAAAATTTGTTTCACAATTGATGTCAAGAAGGAGGTCCTGTCATTTACACGTCACCTTCATACTCTTTCGAAAAAATATAAAAATATCATTCACTCGTCAATCAGCACGTCATTTACATCAAGGCATCATTCACATACCACATGGAACAAAATGTTGTTTTTTTTAAAATATAAGGTAGTTCTGCCACAACTGGCTCATCCATGAATCCATACTCAATCCAAAACACAAATCATTTGGAAAACCAGAAAGAAGGGAAGATATAAGTGAAAAACGATATCATCAAAAAAGCTAACCAAATAACCGATAGCAACTCATACTTCTGTAGCTTGTTGGACACGTCAAGCATCGTCGTAATACAAACACATAATACACGAACAACCTAAAAACAGTATCGAACAATGTGCGACTTACTGAGAAGCTGTAACAAAACAGCAAACAACATGGGTATACTTTTTGCCAACATTCATTTTATCGACTATAGCTCTTAAAAAAAGTAACAGAAAGAAGCGAAACCAGCAAGTTTAGTAAAATCAACAAATAATTTATTTCTCTAAGTTACAAAATGAAAATTGAAAATACACTGACAGAATTTGGAATTAAATCTCCAATAATCCTAAATGCCCTATCACAAGTCCAAAAGTGTCGATGATTTTCCGAATAAATTCCAATAGTCTTGCAAGTGCTGCTGTACCAACAGTCTTGAATTTCTTGATGTTCCATAATGATACAATCCAGCATGTCTTTGAATAAGTTCTAAATAACCCCAAAGCAAACAGAATGCTCTCTTGACAAAGGTTTGTTACACAACTGGACGACAGATCTGTTTTGGATCAAGTGTCACAGGACAAATGCGTGGACGTGATCCTCCTGTCTATATATTGGGAGATATACACAAAGCAGTGTTAAAGGAACTACCAAAATGCTTAAGTAAAGAAGACGACGTACACGGTTTTGAAAGCATTTTCGATCGAAGAACATGTAAATTGGGAAACTTTCGACTTGTAAAAGTTCATTGGAAAGGTTATCTATCAAGTTTCCATTCTTGGATTATTGTTTTACAAGTCGTCGACTTTGAAAGGAAGTACAAGTTATATCCTAAGTTAACACCATGCCGTTAAACATACATAGATTCCTTTCCTCCTCAGAGTTTCTCTGTTCTAGAACTACGAAAACAATCTTTGTGGTGTGATGTGGAGATTGTGTCCCTAAAACTCAAATCGTCTTTCTCTACTAACTCTTTTTGGTGTATTGAGTAATCGAAACAGTTATTGGAACTTTGAGCTGGTAAAAAGGAGATACAACTTTGGACTATTTGACTCAGTAGTCGTATTGGTTATCTCGTATTGGTTATCTTCTTTCGAGTCCGTCGTGGAAATATACCAACAGAAACATCAACAAAGTAGCCTCGCCACCGATGTCAGTCGCCACTCATCCAACCAGTCTCGCGGCCCTCATAGTCTAGCACTACGGACTATTACCATTACCAAACGTAGTCGGAAAATCTCCTGATGTACTGAAAAGAAGCCAAGAACACACGTCGGGATACTTCGGTGATATGGAAACCTGACACTTTGGACCAGTTCAATGACAGAGAATTGACCAAGGATGGATTTAACGACCGCCGAAAGAAAATCAAACAAGGACGCAATATAGAAATGACAGATCGTTTGCATTTGGACAAATGATTGCAAAACAAGTATTTGTTAATTGTAGACTGAGACTGAATCAAAGCAGTACCGTGTTCCATTTGATGACCAATTCTAACGAGTACGAAGCGAACATCGAAAAGTACGTGCAACGTGTGAAGTCTTATCTAAATTGGGAAGCGACATCAATCAAACTTTGAGCAGAACGACAGACACGCATCCGATAAAACAAGTAAAAGTGAAATCCTTCACCCTTGCCATTGAACTCCGATCCATGGTCGAGGATTTATATTTTCCAAGGACTACTATCAAAACGTTTGGTTAATGGAATCGGCATCAATACTGATCTCGATCAAAATCAATTCGAGTTTCGATGTGATAATACTCTGGAAATCAGCAGTTTGAGAGAAGTGATTCTAGACTATTAGAAACAAAGATGGAACACAAACAAAAGGAGATAGGCGAAGATGGTGTTTTGTAATCAAGAACAACGATAGGCGAAGATGGTGGATTTATATAAAGAACAACGACAACAGTCACAGACTACAAGTGAAGAAGACAAAAATATATAGTCATGATGTCACTATTGTCAGAACAAGAACATTTTGTCCCCTGTTTTGCATGTGAGTTGACTGAAGAAAAAAAATGACAGGCTTAGCCATAGAACATTGTCATTGTTGTCAAATTTATCGTCCTAGTCAAACACAACAAGACAAATGTTTGATAATTAGTTCAGATATGTTGGAAGAGTATTTGGAAGATGCACGGCTCATCATCTCAGAAGAGAAGATTTTTAAAAAGTGGTATAAAAACTTTCGTGACCATTCCTTATTTGCATTGACATCTCTGGAGAAGAAACGTATCGAAACTTTCTTGCAGCAGCGTACAGAGACTGCCCTTTCATCGACTTACTTGACATATTTTCAAAGGAAAAAGTCAGGTGTGAACTGGTAAGTTATCATTACCTGTGAAAATAATGGATATATGCGAACTTCAGTACATTCTGACCACAGTTCGTGCACAGCTTCTTGAAATCAAGTGGTGTGTGCTAAAGATGAACTTCTTCCTCTTTCTCAACAACCACAGTGTGGCATATTTTGATCATTACGGATTACCTCCCCTGGAAACGACATTATCAAGAATCAGATTCATCGTGTGTGGACAATATTGTGTGTATTTTCTTCAAAATACAGCCTTGGATTTCCCTTAAAACAGTTTTTGATTATTTTTTTTTAATCTTGAGCACACTAGAAAAAATGATAAAATAGAATGATGGTTTTGTGAACATTATGGCTATCTATTTTCAATAGCTCAGATTAGCGTGAATTTATCAAAAGCATTTTCTTGTTTATACCACAAACCCTCCTCCATAAACTGGCATTATATGAAGTTACAGATTCGAAATTTAACACTATGGCAGATTACCTTTTAAAAAGAAGACAATGTGTCAGAATAGTCAACTCATTAAGTCCATGCGCAAATAACTAGAAAGGGGTACCCCAGGGATCAATTCTGGGACCCATACCTTTTAATATTTTTATTAATGACACTTTCGTTTTCATGAATGATCCTGAGCTATATAACTATGCAAATGACAATACACTTGCCTGCGCTCACCACGAGTTTAATATTATGAAATCTACTTCCTGTGAGTAACCTCTTGTACTCATTTGTATCAGTTCTCTTTTTCTTCCTTCTCCTTCCCCCCTGGACTCTTCCTGTGCCGCTCCTTATACTATTCACCTTCTCCTGCACCCTTCAAGTGCTACTCCTTGTATTTCGCTACTCCCTGTACTATTCTCGTACGTCCTACTTCCCTCCTTGCGAGTTTAGTGTCGTCTCTACGTGCACCCTAGGAGCTTCCTGTAGAAAATATAAGTAACGTACATCCGGTTCTCCCTTTACTCAACTCGTAATATACCACTCTCTCACGGACTTCTCATAAGACAAATGACGAACACTTGAACCCCTTATCACACACAATAACATCTCTGCAAACAAATAATATTAACGAAGTATTGTAACACACGCACACGATACTAAATGTTGCATTCAGACAAAGCAATCTACTGTTGTTACGGCATCGTTCACACTGCCTATGTCCTACGAATAATAGAATGATGCATAAAAAAACGTAAATACATATTCACTCTGTCTGCTTCACATAATGCTTATACTACATGCTGATAAATGCAAATACCATCCCAATTCAATTTCTAATAGATTCAACTATACACTATGATGTAACATTCTCTAATAATTCTACGATATGTTATGTGTCATGTCCTAATAAAAAAAGCTATACGTTATAATACATAAGTTAACAAATTCCTACTTACACAAATCAACACAAATATTCGGTTGCGATATTTCCTACCTGTAGAAGCTTTCTCTTTCTTTCCCAGTTCAGTTCCTCTTTCCCATTTTACGAGTCTGTCGCTCAGGGTAGTCCTTTCCCCTTGAATACTTTTTGATAATTCCTTGTACCCTCCGTTTCTTCCAAACGTCAGGAAACCACTGAGTAATTTCACACAGGCAATGGCAAGATGTTTCATTGTCCCCTTGTCTGTCTGAGACATTAGCTCCTCCAACTGGTAGATTTTTAAATTTCTCTAATTCCGATTTGCTCTTACACCTAGTTTGATGTTCGTGGTGCTTGACATAAACTCCTTTTCAAAGGTACCTGCGAACGCAGAAATCAGGCCTTCGTACCGACGCAAAGAGTTTAGTCACTGTGAAGCAACTAGCCGACTCAGCCGTCTAATTACTGAATCAACACACAACCGGCCTTCCACCACGGATCTCACAAAGCCTTCAGTCAGCAAGAAAGTTAAAATCACAGCCGTAAAGATGCAAAAAATTCTGACTATTTCCTCACAATGAACAACTTGAAAAACTCCATGAAAGGGCTTTGTTATGTGTCTTTAATGATTTTAAATGACCTTATTCTGTATTTGGCAAACGTATCAGCTCTCCACATCCACAAGATGAAGACCATGACACTTGAAGCATTACAAATTTTAAACAAAAACAAATCATCATGCTTAAATTATTTGGATTTTTTTTTTCTTCTTTTCTAACTCATTTAGATATGTAGACACTGTGGAGAAAGAACACCCAGGCTTGGGCAACAATCTTTTAGGTATGCAGCATCTAAACAAGTAAATTCTCTCCCTGATAATTTTAGAACACCCAAAGATTTTAACAATTTTAAATCCCTCTTAATGACCTGTCTAAATGCGCCATATGTAAACACAGATAAATAATAAACTGCTTTTACCTTTATCGGCTGTATGTTTTGTGTTTAAGTTTCTAGTTCTTGTATATTTTGTAGTTTTTTTAGTTGCACTAAGTGTTACATTGTGTCGCTTGCTTGTGGTTTTGGATGGCTTTTATCTCCCATTTGAATGGTGCATTTATTTGTTACTAGTATATGCTTGCGATGTATTAACTCTTATTATATTTGTGATTGTAGAATAGGTTCAATTCACGTAAATCGATTTGCTTGCACTTATTTTCAAACAGGAATTCTAATCCAGTTGAAGAAGGGGGTTGGACAAAGTATCATACATGTGTATTGGCCAGCCATTATACATATGTATTTTAACAGTACATAATAATTGTATATTACAATCTGTTCAAGAAAAATTATTTTCCTGCATTATTTATTGCAGCAGAAATTGTAAATTGGGGTAGGGTCTGCTTTTTGTTCTTTTTTTTATAGCACATTAACATAATTTTATAACTAGAGAAAAGATATAATGTATAATTGTATGTATGTCATAATCCTATTGTATAAGTAAATTGTTATATTATTGTTTACATTCGGTAAAATAGCTCCAAGGAGCTAATGTTTGTGTTATACGTAATGCAATTCCAACTCAAAATAAAATTTGTCATGTCTATATCTTTCATTTTAAAAACTTAACTTTTCAATCAGCTTTATGGTGCCAGCATTGTGCTGAAATGTCGTTTGCTCTTAGGTGCATACCTTATTATACAAATGGTTGGTATCAAGACAATTAGGCCCAACTTGGAACATAAACAACTTCAGCTCAATTTGAAAGACAATTTGGCCCAACTCGAAAGACAATTCTGCAAAATTTAACAATATAATTGTGGCAACAGTTTTGTAAATATCAATAATATACAATAATTTGTTCCCACCGGTGAAGGTGTGCACTAGTTTGAGAACATTGTTTCATTCTCAGTTTAATTAGGGTGTAAAATAGAATAAGTTTAAGAAAAAGTTTAAAAAATTTAAAACAAACTACACTATCTAAACTGAATGTATGCAGAATTGATTCTTATAAATGAACAGTTAACTGTCATGCTAGCATACAGATCTGTAAATAAAAGTCCGCTTTTGTAGCATTCTTCTCTTCCAGTAAACCTAGAGATTGTTAGAACTACATGTTCTGTAAAATAAAATGACTGTTTGTGTTTCTGTGGCATTGGCTGATTGTTGCATCAGCTTCTTGGTCCATAGATGCTTCCACATTTTTCTCGATGTTTTGCATTTTTAGAAGACTGCTGACACTGATGGCATTATCTGTATACTGTCTCCAAGTCCTAAAACATTTTCCCTGCATGGCACGGATCTACTGACTTTGGTATCTTCTGTGTTTTCCTTCAGATACCATCTTCACTTGAGAACTTGAGGTTATTTTTCTGCGCTTTGCGGCTCCATCAATGGATGCATATTTCATTGTCTGAACTTACAAGAAAGAGACACACGCAATAACACCATAACTCTTAAAGCCCAAAATTATTACACGAAATAAGAATTGACAATCCAAGCAAGCAGTAAGTATGTACAAAAGTAGGACTTGCGTAAAACAAAAATCACAAATAATTTGGTTTGTTCTGTGGTCATATAGGCCTACACTCAACATACATTAATAAAAAAATGAACTTGAAGGAAATATCAGTTAGAAGATGTAAACATTCCTATAGCCTTCTTTGTAGCACTTGTATGAAAGTCTTAATGAAACATATATCATGGGTATTAAGGATCCTTGATTTTCTACTCTTGTCCCCGATTAACAAAATTACAGATTGTCTAATTTATTCTTAAAATAAAAACAACCAAACCCCACCCCGCAGAAAACTCCCCACAAATACCAAGTAAGTATCCATAAAAAGGTAATCACAAGAAAGTCTTTTGAAGTATCCCTATCAAAGTCAGATTAATGGGATAAGGCCTGTGCCCCGGCCCTACACCTGTCGCTAATTTGTAACAAATACATGGTTTATATTTTACAAAGCTGTGTGTGTTTAATATGCAGCAGTGTTTCAACGTGAAGTCTAAAATTAAAGATATTTGTTATAATATCTCATGAATGATCCTACCAATCTTAGAAAAATTTAGACGTGTATATATATATACATACATATACATACACACACATATCTATATATATATATATATATATATATATATATATATATATATATATATATATATATATATATATATGTCTATTTGAAGATGTATATATGTATACATATTAAGTACTATTGTTTCATAAATCAATGCTGATAATTTGACCTAAAGACTTAAACTAAGAATGTCATTGTGCGGGTGCAAATAATTTTTAGCATAAAAAATAACTGTATCAATATATCTTAATCAGAATGCGCAAGATATGTAATTTTCATTTTTCTCTCATATATATGTGCATTACAGAGTATTAATAATTTTTTAAAAGAATACCAAGCTAGTTTATTTATTTTTTTTTAATTTGTTCCACTTTTTTCTAAAACTTATTCTAGTTTACAACCGTTAAAAGTTGTCAAAATATTTTTTCCTAGTTAACTTCCCTGGGCCGAACTTTTCAAGTTGGGCCGAATGGTCTTATTTTCGATCCAAGTTGGGCCGAATTGCTTTGGGGCCGAATTGTCTATTAACCAGCATAAAAAAAAAAATCACGTCTACGTGAGAAATTGCTCGTTAGCTTTAACACCATTTATTATGCGTCTTACTTACTAAGATGAATTCTCGATACAACTTCCGGGATAATCAGCGACGATGGAGCTTTCTCTCTCCCTTCTGTTAACAACGTTTATCTGTTTACTATTACTTATTTTAATTGTGGTTAGTAATCTCCAGTACTAAATTAGTTACACTTTGCAAAATATTACAATCAACAGCACGTGTTTCGATTCCATTGTTACGATATGATATGCCACGTACGCGTGACTGACAGTGATGCAACTCGAAACGGGGCAGGGGTGCTTGGGGTTGATATCGTGGAAGAAAGAATGAGACTTCATTCAGAGTCGGTATTTCAGCTTTACATGTCGTCTGTTTGAATGAAACAAAATTAACATCTGTAAAATTGTGACTTGATGTCAGGGTCTAAAAATTCCCAATCAAAACATTACCCAAGGACCCAGCTGAAAAGACTGGCAGACTTGGTCATGATCACAGTAAAACAGTTGTGATGAACCATGTTGGCATAGATGAGCATAAAAATGTATTTACCAAGTATTGTATTAGGGGTTTAAAAGTTTTTATTGGCAGGCTCTAAATTTGCCCAAAGTAGCAACAGGGGATGAATTTTTCAGAAGTTTAGAATAAATAAAAATGGAATGTTTTCTGCATAATTCGAGTGTGCTGAATCTAAAAATGATATATTTTCAGATAAATTCACAGAAAGCATTCAAACACATGCACCATCCATCATTTTTAATACTGGTCTTGGTCACTTTTTGCAAGATCTTGACCTCATGTTATTTCAAGCTGACAGTTGCATATTTCTTCCATATGGTTATATAGAAATGTTGGGCGAACAGTCAGCTATAAAAATAAATAGACTTTTCCTATGTTCAGATACTTCGGAATCCTTTTGTGCCTTTTTATAAACTGCCCCCCCCCCCATGTTTGTATGAAATACTGTATTCTTGAGTCATACACATATTGAAATGATATGTTGCTCTTAAAATTTAATGTTTTATGCATAATTTGTGTGTGCAGAATTAAAAATTGAACTCATCTTTATCATATCATTTCAAATAAATTTACAGCATGCATTCAAACGCATGCACCATCCACCATTTTAATATTATTGGTCTTTAGTCACTTTTTGCAAAATCTTGACCTCATGGTTATTTCAAGCTGAAATTTGCATATTTCTTACATATGTAATATAGAAATGTTTTTTGAACATTAAGCTTTAATAATAAATTTACTTTTTCATTGGGGGTCATGAGTGGCTGAATGGTCTAAAGTGCTCACCATTACAGACTACTGCCATCTCAACTCTGTCTGCATGAGTTCAAGTCTCAGGCTCGGCCAACGTGGGTACGTGAGAAGCTTACCAGTAGCTTCTTGTGGGCCAGTGGTTCTTTCCGGGGTTTTCACCGGTTCTTCCAACACCATTTATACTGGCTGCCATGTATAGCCTATCTTGTGCTGAAAAATGGCATTAAACTCAATAACAACAACTTTTTCAATGTTTCTGGTACTTCTGAAGCCTTTTTTGCCTTGTTTAAAAGCCCACCCCTGATCATTTTTTTGAGATAAAATACCATAATGATGAGTCATATGCAAATTGAAATTATTTCTTACTCATAAAATAGAGCATAATTACAATATTCTTGTATGTGTATATATATATATATATATATATATATATATATATATATATATATATATATATATATATATATATTTGATCTGAAATCACAATTTAGTAAACAACAATTGCCACTTTAGAATTAAATCATGATAAGATAGTTTAGGTCAGTTTTCATATCTTTAAAATTAATGACAAAAAATAAACAAACAAAAAATGACTTTCTTTGAATACTTCCACAATTCTACAAAAGGATGAGAGTCACAGGGACAAAATTCTTGAAAAATTCCTCATTCACTTTTTCATACTGTGCAGGTTTTCCACTAATTTATTATTACAGTAAATCTGCATTATGTGGTGTAAATTGTATATGTTGCAACATTAAATTTTGGATGTAATTTTTTAAAATATATTTTCTTAATAATTGTGATCAATTTTGTGCAATATTATACAGTTGATGAAGTAGTATTAAATTGTGAAATCTGAGAGTGCAAGAGTAGGAAATAGCACTGAGTTCTCATGAACTGTTTATGATTATTTAATTTTTTTAAATAAAGTGATATGGTACAGATCGATTGTTTGTTCTTTCTGTCAATATCACAATAAATGTCATGAATTGGTTTTCTTTTCTTCAAAATAATATAAATTTTACCTCTTTCTGCCTATACTAAACACGAAACTTTTAAATTAAATAGGCCTCCCAATGCCTCTGGATATCACCCGTCATTTGTAAATGCAAGTCTGAGTCTAACCTTAAAAATACATTACACACCAAAAATTGGTATAAATGTCCGCTTTGCTACAATATGTGTTTTTGTGTGTTTTTGAACCCAATTTATGCCATATTGTTGCCATTATTTAATCTGTACTGACCCATGTGCCAGGAAGAGTTACTGTTCTTGCTAGCATGGTTGACCTATTAAAAGACATAATTTGGGGGTTTTCTGCAAATATTCTCACACATTGTAGCATTATTTTTGGAAAATGATCTCCAGAGTATTTAAAAAGTAGTCATAGGTCAGTGTATATATTTGTTTATTTAGTTTTACTGTATTTTTGAAAAATGATGTTCTTGTTTATTTCCACTGAATATGTTGTACAAAAGGCCCAATGTCATATATGCTAAATATAAACAGTTGACCTTTAAACCATGCATATATTCAGATGTAATAATGTCAGATTTTTACATAGGAAAGCAGAGAAAGTACCAGGGGTAATGAGGTTGACATTTTGAGAAAATCTAAATGTTGATTGCAAGTGCCTTCCAGCATCGTCCTCGGTTGCTACTCAAAGTAGATTTGAATTTGTCCCAAAATATGAGAAAATAGCATCACAAATAAAGCTGAAGCATTGGGAAAATAAAACGTGGTGATCTAAGGAACTTGCAACATATCTCTTTTACAAATAAAGAAATGTTGTTATATTTGTTTGCTGATAATTAAAGTTATCAAGAAAGATATATGTCAATAGTAAATATAGATATATAAATAGAAAAGAGGAAAAGGAACGAGTATAATGCACATATGGGTTGAAAAGCAAAGATAAGCTGTCAAACTCAGACTTCTGTGTTAAATATGCATTCACATCTCATGCCTGATTTTTCCTTGTGACACCCCCCTTTTTATACTTTTGATCTGCCATGACCCATCTGCTGAATAGATATGACTTGGGTAAACAGGCATGGAGAAAGTGTGACTAATTAACAGTTAATCCTTCTCTGATGTGATGACTTCAGAGAAATTGATGTTCTGTTGAATATGTATGTAAGCACAGATAAATGATGCCCATTAAGTTTTGTTGTTTCAGTAGTATTTAAATCAGTCATGATGCATACAAAAATCATGAAAGCAAGCAAAGCTTTCACAGAGTTTGAGTTGGCCAGTACTGTCAAATCATTAATATGTGATAATAATAATAGATAATAATAATGAATAATAACTGCTACTTAAGTAGATGTGATTTAGACAAGGGCACTACATATCAGTCTACACTTTTTTTAAAAAGGTGCAGGAAAGTACTTTGACTTGTAAAAAATGAATCAGCAAAATCTGTTTTCATTTTCGTTAAATGGACATTGATGCTACCATAAATACCATACATTTTGGGACAAGATAAACTTTTTTTTTTATGCCCCATAACTTTTGGTCAAAGTTTTTGTTGCCTGGATCATATATCCTGAAACTTTCGGACACACATCAGATTGTGTTGAATTTGCTGCCCCCACCCTGGCTTGTTACTGTAAAGTACATGTATGTATATACAGCGCTTATTTGATAATACACTGAAAGAAACTAACCTTGTACTACCTGAAATCCACATGATCTTGTGATGTAGCAAACACATCCATACTGTGTATCACTTATTTTGAGTAAAAACATTGACATATTTTTCATTAATGTGAAAATGTATAAATGAATTATGTTTAGTTGTCCTCAAGGGTTTCAGCTTGTTATAAAAGTGGAAATTGGATCCAAAAAAATCACAAAAGAGAGAGAGAGAGAGAGAGAGAGAGAGAGAGAGAGAGAGAGTGTGTTATTTCACAAAAAAATAACTATTGAAAACATTCACTCTGAATGCAAATGACAACAACTTTTTTAGCATGTGTTACAAGAGTATTCTTAAAGACAATTAATGAAGAGTATGCTATTGAATCCTGCAAACAGCAATCCTATTTCTGTCAATTATTTTAACAAGGTGGCAAACAATAAAAGCATGAGTGGGGACTAAACACACCTGGTTGAGAGAAATAAACCCATTGTTTCAATTTGGGTCATCAGATACAATGGTTATTTTATTTACAAAGTAAGCCAGCATGGAAGTCGACTTTGGATGCTTTAAGTATGCAGATTTGTTTTATATACAAACTAGGCTGGGAAGCCAGCCATGGTTTCTTTTTACCAGAATTTCGAAAGTAAATTGAAAAACTCAAACAGTATTGGCTCTGTAAGTGATACTTTGACCTTGCATTCTAGTTGCCATGACATCATATACCAGTGAAAATATTATGTATTACTGTTTTTTGCATGTGAATGTGGATACATTATTGTGTTATTGTTGATTCTGAACAAAACAAGATCCTTTTTTTCAAGAACAATGGACATTTATTCCATGGAACAACAATGTTGAAACAAATTGTTTTGTTCTCTCAGTAAAAGATCATGGGTTCGAACCCCAGCCGAGTCATACCAAAGATTTATAAAAAAAAGGGTATTAACAGCTGCCTCACTAGGCTCTCAGCATCAAGAAGTTAGTGTTAAGACTGGTCAGCCTGGTGTCAGGATAATGTGACTGGGTGAGACATCATGCTATGTGTCTTTGGCATGATACCCCAGTGCTAGACATCACTAGAAACTGCTACACTGCAGACATGGTAGTGATATGACTGCAGAATTATTAAAGACACACACACACACACATACACACACACACACACACACACACACACACATTACCATAATGAAACCTACCAGTGAAACTATACTAAACCAGTTTCATGTTTGATCCTTGAATTTTGTTATTTTCATAATAATATTTAAAACAGTATTCGATTGTTCGGTTGGAGACCACTAGCTCTTATGTGGGTGAGATATGCATGCCTTTTAACTTGTTTATTCTATACACTTCACTTGATGAGATACAAGACATAATAGCATGATAAGACAAAAGAGGTCTTCTCTAATTGATTGTAACAGTGCATCAAGCGCTTCTGCAAGTCAGAGATAAAGACAATTGGCACTTAATTAAGTTCTCACTGAAACTCGGGTGGGTATTACAGTACTGAAATGGTCAATTGATGTATTATGCATTTGAATACAAGTGGGCCATACATGATTATTACACTCAAACTAAATTGAAGGATAAAACTTAAACACTAATTTGACTTGACAAGACTAATTAATTAGTATTTTTTTTATTCCTGAAAGTGTTGCCACCATTAGGCATTACTGGCTTTTTAATTGATAAATATTTCATTGTATATTGTTATTCACAGTGTATTGAGAATTTTTTTTATGACATCAATTCATTTTTCTGAACATGAAACTCCATTTTTTGACAATTAAATGAGTGATATAGAATGGCTAAAATTAGAAATTTTGATCATGATTTTTATTCATGCTCAGTAAATAGGGGGCTCTTTGGGGGGTGTTTTGTGGAAAAGAAATTAGGATCTATATTTGCCTGCACATTATAAGCAGGATCATGAGTAATCTGGACATGCTAAAATGGGGGAGCTGTGCGGGTACATTTTTAAGAGAAAAAGAGATGCCAAGGTAAACAAACCTTGAACTGAAAAATAACCAGTTTTCTTTGAAACCAGTTTTTTATATGTTATGAAATTAAGTTTCCTTTTTGCCTAGTTATTCTAGCATATTCATCTCTTCAGCTACATCAACAATAATGAAAGCTAGACTTTTTGTAGGAGTTATTTATATCCACAACTGAATGATTTAAGAATGTTTATTTTATTTATATACTTTAAATTGTCACAATCACCTTGAAATTGGTGATGTGCTTCACAACAAGCCTTGATAAGCAGATTTTCAGAATGATTTGATGACACTTTGTTTTATCCATTTAATTATCTGCCAAACACTAATTATTAATCAGTTTTCTGTAATTACTCTATAAACAATAGACAGTAAATACCACTTGTAGGTACTTGAGACTTGGTACATTGATTAAAGAAAATCACATTGGCTAATAATTAGAGACAGTTACATTTTATTTTATTTCTCCAAACACATCTGCCAGATAAATCTTATGAGTTATTAATAATTTTCACCTTGAATTGATGACATACATGAAAACAACTTTAGTGAGCCAAATTTGGAGAGTTGGCAAGCTAGGCACAATTTGGAGCTTACAAACTATACATGACTAGGTAAGGACTTGAAAAATATACAAATGCTAAGTATATATGTACTGTGACAAAGTCAGAGAGTAAATAACTTGCAGAACTTGACCTCTCCTTCTCTCTCTCTTCAGTTATTTTTACTTGCCCACAGATCCAGGTGAGCGAGGATTGTACTTGGCCAATGTCCAATTAAACACTTGGTAGACAGTACAGAACAGTACTAAAGCTCATGCTTCATTCATTTTGGGGCAAACTCAAATCCTTAGATGCAGTGACACATTTGTTACATAATAATTCTGAAACTGAAAAATTACTCTAAAAGTAAGGCTTTCTCAAATCCATAGACATTAGAACCAATCTCTAACATTTTATTTTGAGCCACTCTCCGCCACTGCAAATCAGAGGTTGCCAAAGCTATTAATTACTTTGTGCAAGGTGCAGTTACTCATGTTTGGTTCACATAATGAATGATGGAATTATCCAGATAACACAATCACTGAAAAATACTGATGGTGCAACTTTATGGATAATGGTTTATGCAAAAGATCATATGGATACATTTAAATTACCATTTAGATTGGCGTTGTTCAGTTGTGTCGGCTTTATTTTGTGTTGAGCACTTGGGTGAAAACACCGGTGATTAAGTCTAGAGATGTATTTATGCACATACTGGTGTTAGTATTGTTTTAGCCTCTGAAGCCACCATCATTTGTTGTCAGCATATTTTTGTTGTTTTTTTTTTATTTTGAATATTTGTAGTGGGTAATCCACAAAATAAAAACAAATAAATATGCAAACTTTGATAACACATCTTCCAAGACATTTAATAATGGAATATAAAATATTTCTTACTAATTACAACTAATCATACCTATATTTTTGTATTTATATTAAATTTACGAAAATTTCCAATTGCTGTAACCATTTTTTGTTTCTTTTGCAGACAATAGCACTCATGTACTTAGTGACAGAACCGTATCCAAATCTTGGGAGATATGAGAGTGAGAAGTACTACTTCAACCCTTCCAAGAAGGAAAAAATGAAATTTCCTAGCATCCATGACCCTCAGAGCATGGACTTATCCATCATTGTACCAGCTTATAATGAAGAGGAGAGACGTAGGTTAAACATACAGAGAAACCATTGTACTTCATTGATCATACTTAGTTGAATGGGTCTTCCTGATTGTTTGAGAAAGTAGTGAATTGCCTGATTAAACCTTGAACTTGTTTAAATTTGTTCATTTTCAAGATATATGACAAAACCAATCATAAGAAGATGAGTACACAAACATTAAAAGAAAAAGTAGCAACTCTATGATTCAAGCTTTTCTTTCCCGTCTGCAGTTTCAGTATGTGTTAAATTGCTTTCACAAACTGACATATTAACTAGGTGAGCAGTATTGGATCCACTTGGGCCTCTTTTGTGTCTTTTGTCATTGTCAGAACCGTGCATTAAAATGTTTTAAAAGATTCGAAAATCAAATGCTGCAGAGATATATTATCATATGGAGCACATGTGAATACTATCATCTTAAATTATAGTAAATAAAAGTACACTCAGAGAAATATAAGAAAAACAATTAAAAAATTTTGAAACATATGATAAGCTTACCTCACTGTAAAGTACCTTACTATAACTGTCACTGATATAACACAAGCATGATTAAGATCCCATTATAACACAGTCAGTGATATAACACAGACATGTTCAGGATCCCTTATAACACTGTCCCAGATATAACACAGGCATGTTCAGGATGCCATTACAACACTGTCCCTGATATAACACAGGCATGCTCAGGATCCCATTACAACACTGTCCCTGATATAAATTGGACATGTTCAGGATCCCATTATACTGGCTGAATTACTTTTTTGCTATATAATGTACCCCAGTATAAGGTGGATTTGCATGTATCCAGATACTCTTTCATTGTTCACTTAACAAGATTATAGTGGGAGACCACACGCACACACACACACACAGTGCATTGTTGTTGAAGTAATAAATGGAAGTTGATAATAGAACTGGAAAATGACTAATTACTAAGTACCTGGTAAATATATTAAATGTTCATATACCACTTCTGTTGTAATTTTGATGTTGATATCTGATTAGATAACATAAACTCTCAGACCAGTAAGATGCCAAAATTGTGATTTGGGGATTTTGTGTAATTAGAGAGCCAGGCCTTGAAGCAGATTTCAATGAAAGGCATACTGTATTCACAGTATTGAGAAAACTATGTATGTTTATGAAATATATTAATGTGGTCATTCTATTTCATTCGTAGTTTATAGATTATAATCTTATGTTGACATTCTTTCCATTTCAGTACCAAAAATGATTACTGAAGCACTTGAGCATTTGGAAGAGAGACAAGTTAGTGAACATTACATGTACCATTACTCATCCCCCAACCCCAGTGAAGACATTAAGTTTAGTATATACTTGCAAAATGCATAGACATACATCTGAATTTGCATAATGTACCAGCATATCTGGGTCTGTGCAGTTTGCTAGGAGTAATTAATAGAACAAACAGCTTGGACCCTGATCTGCTGGTGCATTGTGTGATGGGAATTCAGGGTCTATACTGTTAAAGTTGGACTCAACATATATGCAAGTTAATCAAATTGTTGTCAGTACAGTAAACCCTTGATTTACATCTATAATGCATTCCTGAGAAAGCTCGCATATGTCAAGTTCATGTGACTCTAGGTGAATTTTCCCATAGGAAATAAGAGAAATGAGAGGGTTTGCTTCCTTAGACCTCATATTTATGACACCAAAGTTACCAAAATGAAACCTATTTCAGTCAATACATTATGTTGTTGCAAAAAAACCCTGTAAACATTTAGTCAGTTACATTGTAAGAAATACACACAGAAACTGCAAAATGGACAACAAATAATCTTCAGTCCATCCATCAGTGGGGAACCTCATCTTCATCCCTGTTGAACACAAAAAATGGTGGTTCCTGCTTAGGAACTCAAGCTGCATGTTGACGTATAAATGCGAATGATGCATGTCTCAGTGTGTACATTTCTGCTTTTGTGTTAATATTAGTTAATGTAAATATGAGACTTGGGTAAGTAAGTCAAATACATATACATCAGGAGTTTGCTGTAAATGTTATCACAGTCAGTTATTACACTCTCGCATAGTCTTTGCAGGGTGCATATTTTGTATCCCATGGCCAGTGATAAATGGAAATTGTATGTCACAAATAGATTGAATGCAGATTTGGTATGAAACTTAATATCAGAAAATCTGGCAAGTTTGATTTTTTTACATTGTCTCTTAAAAGATTTATGGTCAGGTTTGATTTTCATGTCTCATAAAAGTTTGATGGTCAGATTTAAAGTTTTCACACTGTCTGGTCAAAGTTTGACAGTCGAGGTTGAATTTTTCACTTCTCATCCAAGTTTGACTCAAGTTTGGTTTTCATATTGTCTCATCAAAATTTCACAGTTAAGTTTGATTTTCACATTGTCTCATCAAAGTTGACTGAGTTATGTTCCCCTCTCTGCACTTGCATCTTGAATTTTATTTTTGATCAATAACTTTTGAAGGACTGCATGGAATTAAACCAAAATTGGTATAGATGTCAATATAGCAAAGCCTGAAATCAATTTTTATTTTCACTTTTCATTCCTTCTAAATTTGGTTGTGGCATCTGTTTGATCTAGAAATATATATAGATGGTTTCTTAATCAGAATGTTGTAAAATGGGGATACTTTTTGTTTACCATTTGTGTAAATTGTGATCTAGAATTCATAGACAACAAATAAATGCTTGAAGATAATTAAATTGTACTACACATCATGAAATAATTTATATTTAAAGTTGCAAAGGTAAGTTTATATCATTCTTGTTTTGTAAATATTACATGTATTTTTTACAGAAATCAAACAGATCCTTCCAATATGAAATCATTGTTGTGGATGATGGCAGCAAAGATAAAACAACGCAGGTAAATCAAGGGTTGGAGAACTTAACATTGTTTGGGTATGTGTCAGACTTTATGCTGGCTTTTTGTGATTGCATACAAGAATGCATACACTAACAATTTTGTATCCTGTGTCGCTGAGTTTGCATAACAGTAACTTGATTATCAGTAACTGACCCAGAGAAGGTAATTTAGTGAGATTTAACAGATAATGAAAATCTGTGTTGCAGTATTTGTGAATTTTCAGAAATTCTTGAATCTCGTTGAATTTCATTATATCGGATTGCTCAATTGAAATTAATGCAGAATATTCCATGCAATCTGCAGAAACGTTTTACCATGCTGTAATTCATGAGTTTCATTTAGTACAGTGGTCCATCTCCTGACTGTAAATCTGAAAGCACAAAATAGCTATGTAAGGCTAAGGGACCAGACTTACACCAGAGCCAATATTGACATCAACACTGGATGCATATGCACTTGGGAAAGGAGGTGCAAATAATTGAGACAGAGTGAATATTTTTGGTACAAACAACAAAATAAAGTTATTTATATCACTTTTATGTTGATCATTTGTAACCATTTTACTATTCTTGAAGAATTGTAGACAGTTACAATGAACAAAAATTATGGTAAACTGGGATGCAGCTAGCCATCTGATTATGTCCCAATCCAAAGTTTTTGTATCATATTTTGAAAAGGCAAAATCATTTCCATCTGGATTATTTTACACCCAGGACACAAAATTTTGCATTAATTCAACCATTGCTACAGGTACTTGAAGGCTTTACATACATTATGATCTTTTGATCTAACTTATTAAGAATTAAATTTGTTTCATACATTTGTACTTGGGCTTTTGGATTATATATTAAGCAAAATGACAGTATAAACATGGTAAAATTTTATTTTAATGAGCATTTATGATTATTTTTATATGATATAACTTGTACATGTATTTACATTTAAATTTATCAGATCACCAAACAATAATAATAATAATATTGAGGACTTTGTATAGTGCCTAATCTTTAGAAGCTCTAAGCGCTTTACAACATTTGACAACACTTAAAAAACATATATAATGATATGATTACAAAAATAAAAACAAACAC
>JAECUM010036045.1:0-18591 GCA_016617855.1 Megalonaias nervosa
GAACTGCTGTTGGGATGGCACTAAAGAAAGCAACAGGAAAAGGAATAAAAAAAGGGAAGGATCTAAGACTACCAGGAACCCGGTATGGGAAGGGTTTAAGACTGCCAGGGACACTTCGTTGATTCTCCCTATGTCCAATTTTGATTTACTTGATGCTGCTAAGCAACTAAATATAAAAAAATTCTGAGGTGTTTTTATGCGTGATCAATTACCGCACAAACCAAATAATATTGAAACCGGTATCATTAGTCTCGATAAAAACTCTGGCCCAGGTACTCACTGGGTTGCATACGCAATTGATCCACGTGGTATTGTTTATTTCAATTCTTTTGGGCTGGCGCCACCAAAGGAATTTTTAAAATATGTTAGCAACATTCAAAATATTCCAATCTGGTATTCAACATTACCAACACAAAAAATAACTGATCCTCCAATATGTGGCCGTAAAGTACTCGCTGTGCTCGAAGCTGTATCATCATCAACACCACCACCTCATAAAGTCGTGCACGAGTATACACCTTAGTCAACGTTTTAAACAGGTATTAGTAAATATAATGGTAGATATTTACGGAAGATCAGCTAAGACTTAAACCCAACAAACAGGTGATTTATCTAAGTATGCAACTCTTGATCAGATCAGGAATGAAATTGATGATCTTATATATCTTGCAAGTGTAGATAGTAATGAAGTCGTTATTTTTCAGGATAAACAAGAACGATTAAAATCAAGTAATATTCCGTTGACAGACATCCTTGTACGAATTACAAACGCGCTCAAAGACAATATTGTTGTATTTGATGAAAACGGACGAATACAAGATTCTGGAAATTCAATCAATGATTATATAAGAAAGAACAGGCGATATCTTTACTGGTAATATTGTCATGAAACAAAACAAAATTACCGACGTAGGAGACCCAGTCATACCCACAGACGCAGCAACAAAAAAATATGTAGATGATCAAGAATCCAAGCTCATATCAGTTAACGGTGGTATGATGCGTGCATTTCTCGACATGAACAACAACGGAATTAATAATCTCAGAACACCAGAATCAGATTTTTACGTTGCAACGAAGAAATACTTAAATTTGACAAGAGTGAATCAATTGGTGATATCGTTAATAAATATTTTCCAAAGGTTCTTGAATCATGGAGAAAAGTATCACCACCGCCCGGAATACTTATACACAACAACGATTCCTACCGTAGAGGTCGTCATGTCTCACTTGGTATTGTTAATATAACATCAACGATGGCTGTCGATCTTGTTTGTGACGTCATTGATGGCAGTTATCAAGTAGATCTTGAAAATCCTAACCAAGCTCAACAAGGATACATCTTATACGCATTTACCCCTCAAGTCCCACCAGGATATTTAATCGTATCAGAGCCAATTAATTCTGTTTATCTACGAGGTCATAATCCGTTATTATCAAGAATACATTCGAAACTTACTGACCAGACGGGACACCTTTTGGATTTGCAGAATGAGGTTTTGAGTATTAATCTGTATGTGCGTTCGTAGAACAACACAACAGTTAACGAGAACATATTATTACAGTTGTATGTGATAGAGATCAGGTTCACATTCTTACATTGAATCTCATTCAGAATAAATATTATCATCAGGATAAAATATAAATCTGATTCTGAATAAATATTATTATCAGAATAAAACAAATACAAATATCAGAATAAATATTATAATCTGAATAAATATTATTATCAGAATAAAATAAATATAAATAAATCAGAATAAATATTGTTATTATCTGAATAAATATTATTATCTGTATTATTAATATCTGATATATTATAATCTGAATAAATATTATTATCTGTAGTATTATCTGGATAAATATTATTATCAATATCAGATAAATATTATTATCTGAATAAATATTAATATTTTAATCTGAATAAATATTAATATCTTATCTGAATAAATATTAATATTATAATCTGAATAAATATTATTATCTATATTAATATCTCTGAATAAATATTATAACCTGAATAAATATTAATATAATTATCTATATTATTATCTGAATAAATATTATAATCTGATTCTGCATACATATTATAATCTGATTCTGCATAAATATTATTATATGAATAAATATCATAATCAGAAGAAAAATAAATATTATTATCTGAATAAATATTAATATCATACTCAGAATAAATATCATAATCAGAATAAATATTAATATTATTATCTGAATAAATATCATAATCAGAATAAATGATTCTGAATAAATACCATAATCAGAATAAATATTATGATCTGATTCTGCATAAATATTATTATCAGAATAAATATTATTATCTGAATAAATGATTCTGAATAAATATCATAATCAGAATAAATATTATTATCTGAATAAATGATTCTGAATAAATATCATAATCAGAATAAATATTATTATATGAATAAATGATTCTGTATAATGGGAATAAATATTAATATTATTATCTGAATAAATGATTCTGCATAAATATTATTATATGAATAATTATTATAATCAGAATAAATATTAATATTTTATTATCTGAATAAACGATTCTGCATAAATATTATTATATGAATAATTATTATAATCAGAACAAATATTAATATTATTATCTGAATAAATCTTATAATCTGAATAAATATTAATATCTGAAAATATTATTATCTTAATCAGAATAAATATTAATATCTGAATAAATATTATAATCTGATTCTGCATGAATAATCAGAATTAATATTATCTGAATAAATGATTCTGAATAAATATCATAATCAGAATAAAAATAAATATTATCTGAATCAGAATAAAAATAAAAAAGTTTTTTAAAAAATAGCAAAAGAGGAGTATCTCACGAGCAGGTTGATGACGTCGGATATATATCTTTTTGGGTAATTGTTATATTTTTTTCTCATTGCAATTGTTGGATCGCTAAGCACGATAGGGTTAATAAAAACACCCTCTAAGTGAACCCCGGGCACTTTGAGGTTCAGGGTGCCAGGCGAGTTTACACCTGGAATGATAGTTTTTTTTTTTACAATCACCCATACACAAGGTTATATCTCATCATCAACTGAATCTGAATAAAAAAAACTGCAGTATTTCTGCCTGCTAATATATTGCTTGTATAATTGCAATATTGCACATTTCTGCCTGGTTAAAATACATTGCAGTCTGCTCGCCAGAACACGCACAGATTTGTGACATTGTGCGTGGATCGATACAACGGCTTTATAAATTACTCTAGCTCGCAGACACAAGGTTATATATTTCTGCATTCTGCAGTCTGGACGAAGGATCGATAATGACTCGTTTGTCGTAATATCGCACTCCCACCCCCATATGGTGGAATATTTATTTGTCCATACTGAGGTCTCTATCGTCTGTGAGGAAAGTGTACATTTCATATAATAATTATATAATAATATAGCGCGATTCTTCACCGACGATGGAAGAGTTATTTATTCATTTGAGGGTGTCGAATTTATTACTGTGTAACATTACGCAATAACAAGGGAGATAACTACTTGATTACTCTAGCTCGAGGACGGGGTTGTCTCCCTTGTAATAATTTTTCTGTATTCTGCAATCTGGCAAATTTATCCTGTAATCGTCTTCGAGCTAACTCATCTCGGGAAGGGGATCTAATAGACTGTATTTTTTGTGAAAATCCATGATAAAATTTATGGACGATTTTTATATGCTTTGAACCATCCTTTGCTGTTTGTGTTGTAAATTTACACTACGGTGCTGGAACATCATTCATCTGACATTTCTTTGAGTTCAGATCATCACTGGTCAAAATCAAAGTCTTCATTGCATATTTTTATATATAAATATTTATTTAATTATTTTTCCGCCCCTTGTAAGATTGATTGGTAGAATTGTCCTAGTATACATATATCATTCTACTGGTACAAAATATTATTATAAATTTGGATAACTCAAGCGGAGAAAGCGTTTGCTTGACGAAGTTATCTCCCTTCATGTATCAGATACTGAAACGTGACTTTTTTGTTCAAATTTTTTGAATACGCCGATTTGGTTATATTATTTGCAACAAAATATATTGAAGCACGTTTAATATCAAAATATTTACCAGCTGCATATCTCGAAGGAAATACCATTTCTTCGCCAGTCTCTAAATTTACAGATTTAATAACTCTTGCGCATCGTAGACCACCAGTATTTCCAAATTGTAAATTCTGACTCTGTTTAACAGCCCGCAAGTTACAAACATGATAAAACCAGTATAAGTGAAAAAACCTGCTGGGTTTTTTAATCGACAGTTCCTGATTACACCATTACGAGATGCTTCATAATTTTTAATGATAGGATGTGTTACAAATTCATTTTGCTCCATTTATATAATAATATTATTTGTTTAAATCATTATTTTGAAAATCTGGCGAGATAATCTTCTGCTTTTTTATGGGAGATTAGACTCCATCGGCGCTATTTGTTTTTATCGTAATATCGTTTCAGCTCTCTGTATTTTTTACTACCACGTTGCACACACAACCGGGTTTCTCCTCTAATCCCAACACCACATCGTAAACACGGTTTGAGTCCTAGACACTTGTCCAGAACGCTTTGCATATGATATCCACAGAATTCATTTACGCGTGTTTTGTTACAAGGAAGTGAAAAACCGATCTTGAGCCACCTGCATTCATTGTTTTCTTGAATCATTATATAATATTTTATACTTAAATTTAACTATATATTTGCCTTAATTATAATATGGAGGAGTTTGAGAGATTATCCGTAATTAAGACCTCTAAAGCCAGATTTGATCTTGACAAACTGCCGGAATCTAAATTCAGTTTTTCGATGCAAAATCTCGCTTTAACGAATAGGGATAAAACTGATCGTATCCGTGAAGCCAAGAAGGAATTTCGCGATGATGGCGCGGATCATGTGTGGTCAACATTCAGAATTATTGATATTATCGATACCAGAATGAATGACGAGCGAGGAAGGAAGATTATTAACTACCTTGATATTCATCAAGGCAATCAAAGATATTTTATCCTAATAAAATTTATAGTGCAGACAGACGACGTCACTTGGGTTATCCGTGATAAACGTGATTATGTCCGCCTGACACAGTCAAGACACACTGGAAATAATATTGTCCGGTTAAATAAAAATTTCAAACCAGGAGCATTGACTGGTATTGAGAAACTATATTATGAACGAGAGTATCATGTGACTGCAGTTGTTTATGCTGTGTATCCGCTAAATAATAAACCCAATGTCGATGATCTTAAACTGATGAAACTGTCCTTGACAGAGTCAAGGATAAATTGTGTAGCCGAGCGAATTACAGAACACTTCACAAACGCGATGAGTGGAAAAGGTTTAACTGATCTAAGATGTAAAAAAGTAAATACGTGGGTAGAAAAAGTTAAAGATACCGGAGCGTCTATCAAGGACGTTGCTGAGTTAGGAAAAAGATTGAAATTCCCAATAACAGTGAGAACTCTAACCGGAGAGATTTTGTACGAATCGAAATATAAATCAAGAGGAACTCCCATAACGATTATTGATCATAGCGCACATGCATGGGCATCGGCCGTAACAATATTTCCACGAGATCGAACTGTTAAATTTTATGATGATTATATCTTTGATTTTATCAGAAATATTAGTAAGAGCGACGCTGTATCAGTGTGGTTATTTCAGAGTTCACAATCCGTGTATGATCAATTTGTCCGTCCTAATGGAGAAATTTATCCTGCAGAATCACTCCATGAAGAAATGAAACAAATTGCAGTAAAAGATACTCCTGACAATATCTTGACAGAGTCAGAAGTTGAACAATTAATGAATAATTGTTTTACCGTTCCATCAGTTGTTTCATATGCTGCTCAAAATAAGAATTCATGGTCACCGACAAGATCGGAATTTCTTGTTGATGTCCAACATAGTTGTATCGAATACGGACTTGGCGAATTGTGAAATACTGAATACGATTATAATGACGTTATATCAGTTGATATAGTAGCATGTTATCCTGGAAGTTTTCTTGGATACGAAGAGTGTTCTGATTTGGTTAAAAGAGTTGGACATCCAACACACGAAATGACAAGGGTTGCGATAAATGGTCCCTTACCAGATTTTGATTTAACTGGATTTGCCTGTGTAGGGTCGTTTCAGTTTGTAGATAATCTGCATCCGGTTGTTTATGTTTGGTTTGGAAGACATTTTCCAGAAAAACATTGGGCTCCATTAGTACTATTACGATACATGCTTCATGTATTGATATTGATATCATTAGTTGTAAGTGAAGCAATTATATCATATCGTCCTGAGAAACATGTTTGGTTACCTCAACCAAGGAAATATTCCCTGACAGAGTCAGATGAAAATCCTGATGCGATTGATTATGAAAATAAGGTTGCAAAAGATCTCGGCAGAAAAATAATTGGTAAGTTTACTCAAGGTGGTTCGTATGATCATAAACAACATTGCACAAAATTAATTATGGACGATGCCGAACTCGATTTTATAATTGCTGATACAACAAACAAAGGTACATTTATAAGTCGAAGTAATGCTTATTTGTCAGACGGAACTAAATTAAGTACAATTGTGAGCTATCATGATGGTGAGTCACCGCAGTTTACTCATGTAAGATCTTCCATGCTCGCTTACGTTTCAAAAAATTTATTATCAATGATAAACAGGTTTCCTCTGATCGCAGTTAGAGTCGCCACGGATTCATTTTATATAAATAAAAAATACACGGATTTGTTAAAACCCTTACTCGGCGTTACTGAATCCTGGGGTGAATGGAGAATAAAACAAGAAAAGATACTTGGTTATTCTGAATCCGCCGACGTTGAAATCAAGGAAATATATTGCAAGAATAATAATCAAATATCAAAATCATCGGCACCATCTGTGTATGATCCTGTGGTAAGACATACAACCGTTTATCTCAATGGGTGTGGTGGTTCTGGTAAAAGAACGCGTGCGATTGAATTATTCCTGAACAACTGTTCAGATATTATTGTTTTAACACCGACACATAGACTCGCCAGAAAAATGAATGAACCTGGAGTAAAATCTCAAACTTATCACAGATTTTTCAGATGGTGCGTAGATGCATGGACTCCTGAACGAATGGGTGACAAATATGTTCCTGGAATTATTATCTGGGATGAAATTTGTACGGTATCGCTGGAAGTATTAAAAATATTTTTTGATTGGTTATTGACAAAAAATACTGCTGTGATAATTATGGTGATCATGGTCAACCTCCACCATTTCTTGGACAGTCTCCGCACGAATGGTTAAAAACATTTGTAGATTATTACGAAGAAATAACTGATGACCATAGAGCTATTGATGAAGCAATGAAAGAATTTAGAAAGTTAATCAGACTACAGCCAGATAGAATACAGTGTGAGGTAATGCGTGAAATAATTCCAGAAACTCTTATGAATGATTTTTGGAATTTATGGAGGCCAATTGATTTGATAGTTGCAAGTAGAAAGATAGTTCGTGATACACTGCAACAACAATTATTTCTGTTGCATAAAGAAAAGTTTTCAAATCTACCTGTACCATTATGTTATCGCCCAGCGGATACGCGACGACAGAATATTGAAGTTGAAATTCCAGGAATTAATGAGAAACAAAATCTTGTACTAAATGATATTGTTTAGTTCCTGTTGATGTTGTTGAGAGCGCGTTAACGCCTGACGGAGTCAAGGATAAAACTCCATGGACACTAGGGTACGCTATAACAATTCATTCGTCACAATGATTAACTATCTCGGATACAAATATTTAGATTATTGATGATCGGATCGAATGGTCAAATTTAGTTTATCTCGCAGTGTCTCTAGTCAGAAGAATATCTCAACTGCGAAGGGTTGTCATAAACAATGATGATGTAGTCATTGACGATATCAGCGACGAAGTTGTCAAGAAAATATTATCTGGTTATAAACAATATGACAAAAAATATTCGCGATTTTGATATTGATGCTGAATTTATTATGACACTGAAACAACAACAGAATAATCATTGTGCAAGTTATAACTGCAATATGTTGTGGCAGTATTCGAATAATAATCCAAGACAGTTTTTACCGTGGATAGAATTAATAGTAGTCTTGGTTACACGCGCGTAAACGTGATGTTGACCTGTCTTGAGTACAATCGATGTAGGGGCGCCAGTTTACAGAAGTGAACGCGGTGGTAATTGTGTGTCTTCAGGAATTACTTGTAATTGTTCACGTACAAATCCACGTTGAGGAGCTGTTGAATCCGGTCTGTAGATTGCAGGTCTACCCGTGGATCTAACCACACTGGAAATGTTATGTGTGGTCACACTCCAGATAGGATCAGTTGCTCTTTTTCTACCCCCTTCAAGTTCACCGGGTTCATATAAGTATCTGACAGTCACATTACCTAATACTGGTTGTTTTGAAAAGTCATGTCGTTGTATTGGTATGTTTTTTTTTTTTTTTTTTTGTAATTGCATCAATGGGTTTCATGGCAGTGGCACTAGTAATTTCATTATTTAACGCAGCTATCACACTTGGTAATCTTGCAACCCATTCACGAGATCTCGTGTCTACCTGAACTATTTCCTTCGCATACTGGTATCCAAGTAATCTCTCAGCAAGTGTTCGATTAAATCGTTCAACGTTTGCCTGATCGCGATGAATTGCAGTGTGCCCTCGTCTGACTCTGACATTATGTTTTTTCATCAGGGATGATACTGCACCAAGAAATTCCTTGCCAGGATCAACCTGTAATAGTTGTGGCCTTCGTAGACCACCACGTTGATAAATTCATTCAAACACTGATTCAACTTCAGTTGCTGTTTTTGTTGATAGTGCTTCTGCTTTTTTTATATCTACTTGCAACATCAACGACAGTTAACGCATATTTGTATGTGAGTGATTGACATCTGCGTATTTTAATAGTATCATGTGGTAAAAACAAAATATCTGCTTGATGAACTTCATTGGGACCTCTGACATCAAAATACGCGTACTGAATTTTTTGAGGCGGTGGTAGATATATTTGCTATATTGCCTGTCGTCCTAACCAATTTGCAGCAACAGAACGTGAAACATTTGCTGTATCAGCAAGTTTACTAATCGCTGCTCTACCTCTCCAATATCCCCTTGGACTATAATAAACCGATTCCATTATGATAATAAGCAGTTGATTAATTACCAGCCCCTAGCACCAGTTTACCTTTCATCGCAGATTTCACCAGAAAACTAGCGAGTTTTTCTCTGAGAGATTTATTTTTTATAGAATTTAACGTATGAATCAACTTCACATCTGCAATATGTCTCTGTTGTAAATCTTTACTTTTATACGCAACATCATGAATATGACACACTTGATCAATCGCATTTATTGGATACTCTCTAGGTCTTGGTTGGTCTCGTTTGTCAAGTCGAATATCAAGTCGGGTTTCTGGACCACAATAATTATATCCATGAAGATGTTTCTCACCAGGGTATTTAGCCCATGGAGTCCCTGGTAGTTTTCCCAGTGAAGCAGCGATATCACCGCCTGTCTTCAGTCGAGACGAAATAAATTTGTATCTTTTTGTACCACATTTCACACACTTGCCTGTAAGTGCATGTCTTTTATTTTTTGTTATTAATGTTGTTAATCTAGTGGTGGGAGTGGGTGCTCTACATCGAACGCAATATAAAGTCATATTATTTATCATATGGATATAATTGACTTCACAGCAACACGAAAGCAGGAGCCAGTCAAGCATCATCCAGCGTTACCGAATTCTATCAGGACGATAATAATTGACCATCTGGGTCTGGTAAGACGCAATTGTTACTTAATCTGATAATGAGATGGCTCAAGTGGGATAAATTATGTTTAGTAGCGCCATCCGTAGATGATCATAGATGTCATGAAGTACTTAAAGATTTTATTAAAAATGCAAGGTTGCTGGATGAAGACGGCAACACCAATGGTGTTGTTGACTTTATCACCGATATTGATGAAGCCCCATCTGTTGATGATCTTGATGGACTTATTAATAACCTAGTAGTATATGATGATGTGATGTTGGACAAACAATCAAATCCTGCCAGAATATTGTCCAGAGGTAGACACAAAAATACAGATGTAATTTATGTTACTCAGCGTTATACACAAATACAGAGATAACTGTAATGTTTTAGTTGTGTTTAATGGAGTTGATACACATACGTTACGAAACATTCATCAAACTTGGTGTTCATGAGGTATGGATATAATTAAGTTTAAAATTTCTTTTCAACAACGCAGTCTAAATCGCACGGTTTTATCACAATAAATTTACATGATCATAGGTTGAGGTATCGTATAGGTCTTGATAAAATCTTTGGATGAAAACCAGAGCAGCAGAGAGTGTGCGACCAGGCGTAGATTGTCCGCGAGTAAACAAACACACAACGAAGGTCAACGATGGGGTAACCAAATTGGTGGGGGTTTATATCGTTGTTGACTATTGAGACCATAATTTTGTTTTAATAAGTAACACTCCAAGCAAGTGGTCTGTTCACACTCTCTGGTGCTTTTCCAGAGAGAAGAAGAATACGAAAAGTTGTGAACTTTGTAATATAAATCAAACAGTTGACAAATATCGCTTTTTGTGTTTATGTCTCACTCACAATCAATATAGAAATTACTTACCGAGTCCACATTAAAAGATTATTTTACAAATTATTTAAAAATACGTTGACTGGATTAATTAACACAAAATTTGTAGATAGTGGCGCTGCGCGTATCTGACATCTGCGTGTATCTGAGATATCGATACATTTTTCATAAAAATATAGTACTGCTGCATTCTTGGCATCATTGTCTGATCATAAAAACACATGCCATTCTGCAATCCAGTTTGGACGCAAATCATTTTTGATGATTGTTGCATGCTCGTCTCAATGAGCACCCACTGAAAATTATATAAGTTTATAGCCAGAAATCGACTTTGTACTTCGCCATAAAGAGCATGAACTTGGTTTTATAGATTAGATTCCTGACGATAAGGTTGAGTCTGTTCCTAAATCCAAGATATCTCAGCCTAAGTCTCTACATTCCAGAAAAAGTGTCAAACTAATTCTACTGAAGACAAGGAGCACATGTGAAAAATGGGGCCCATGAGAGAGCAAGAAGGAGATAAATAGGTGTAATATTATGCCAGCTGGTTCTCACGAAACAGTTTAAACTTTAAAACTTTAAGCTTGAACGTTTATCAGGTTTTATGTCAGCAAAATATCATTCACTCACTCTCCAGCTACAAGGTAATACTATTAAACATAACGATTTGGAACAAAACCGACATTATACATCCATTGACCTCGCCAAAACCAACATGTTGATCAAAGAAAAAGTACCTAGCAAGATTTTTTGACTGGTCGCAAAAAGGGATAAATTCGAAACATTACACTCTAAATTACAGCAAGATGATGTTGTTTTCTTTTGCCTTCTTCTTCAATATTTTTCATTACTACTCCCACCCCTCAGCTTCCAAGCAGACGCCACTACTAGTGAGATGCTACTAGGATTTGAAGTTTCTATCATTTATGGCTAAAAGCAGGTGCCCTAAGGGATTTCTATGCTGAACAGAAAGAGATCACAAGTTTAAAATAATGAAATCAAAAGTAAATCCGTATGTCGTTTTTCTTCTTTATTTTTCATTATTTTTCTTTGCACACACCAACACCACGACCACAGCTGCCAATAGATGCTCGGAGAGTCTAAGGCTTCTATGGGGAATGGTCAAGAGTATGTGTCATGTGACAATATATAAACTAGTTAATGGCAAACGATCGGTTTGACGGAAATGTAATCATCTCTTAATTTTGATACTGATTATAATTATAGACAATCCATACTTGAAAGTTAACGCTGGTTCAATAAATCATAGCTAAAATGATCTAAATTTACAATTAGTCAATGTTTTTACATACCTACACGCACGTTTAGAACAGTTTCATCACGTAGAAATGTACATGTCTCACATTTTTATGTCCTCGTATTATTATTATTATTATTATTATTATTATTATTTATACGCTTTCTATGGTACTTGGGAAACTAATACTATAGTACCAGATGCTTGGGAATGCCTCGCATGTAGTGGAAACTTCTAACTATTGGGTGGCATCAATATTCTTCGTAATCGAACTATAAATATTTAAATCAATGCAGAGTTAATTTTTAGAGGGATAAAAAATATGAAGAAAATTTTAAATCGTACGTTTTACGAGGCCTATAAACAGTAAAATAGTGTACTTTCGATTTTTGACAACTTTGAACTGAACGTTTGTATATTTCAAGCAATTCATATAACAATGTCGACAGTGGATATTAGTTTGTTTGTTTCTTTTAATCATAGAAAAATTTGCGTAAGGTTTCACAGTCGAAAAGTAGCCCTTAAAACGAGAGTAAAATCTAACTGGATGTTCTAGCTTTTGGCCTGAGCCAGGATTGATTTAAACATATTTTATGGCTATTAATGTAGGCTACTGATATCGGTCGACAAGTTCTTACACCTTTGAATAGGCCCCTCTCCTAAGGGGCAGGAATGTTCATGATTTGTTAAAATACACACTTTTCTCTATGTGCAGTTAATGACTATAAATTCATGGCCGAGTCGAGGTGTACAAAGAACAAATGGAGCGATCTGGGTTTTATCGCCGTATGCATGTACCAGGTATAATAATTTCTAAAAATGTATTATTGCAACATAAATGCAGTTGAATCAGAATGTCGTTGTTATCTGGTTTGTTCCAAGTTCCATGATATAAGATGTTAATTCTGTTCTAGCTGCTTATGCCACTGGTATTTCATACTTATATTTTGGAAAAACGTTAAGGTTCGTCTTTCCAAAAATGAAATATCAACATAAGTTTAAGCAGGTAATTGCTTGAGACATTACGGATAAGGAAAATTATATTTAAATCTGTTTCAGCAATTAATTTGGTATATATTTGTATTCCATTGCCATCTTCTGTGTAGTAATGATTAGCATTATTATTTTTTACTAGGTTTTGTAACAAACTGTACTTACTTTCATATTTTCATATTCTCCAAACTTCACTATTAATGTATACATCTTAATTATCTCATAACTGCTGGATTGGCTGGAAACATTGCTAAATGTTTAGTACCAAATACAATCGTAATTTTATTGTTTATCAAAACGTCAGGCATATTTTGAAGCAAAACGTAATAAGCTGGGACAACGTTGTAAATAAAGCATTCAACAGGTGCACCTGGCTATTGAATATAACACGTTCTACTATTCGGTTTGTTCAAAAACATAAACACTTTTGTGCGTGTGATTGCTTAGATCGTCCCGTCACAAAGATCAGTTCAATTATCCAGAAATTGGATCTCGATCACTAACGTATTCTTAAGACTAAACTTGACCTATTTGTTCCCCTCCCTTATCATTTTCTCCAAAGGCAACGTCGTTGACCCACATCTTCGATGTAAAGCAACTCCTTTTTATATTACCTCTAAATGAATTATTCCCATGCACTATACGCACGTACACACATGCGCAAAAGTGCATATTGTCTCTAGGATCATTTAGTTAGGCTGTGATCAGCTTGTACATTTTGTGTCCTGGAAACCCCACCTACATTACACTCCTTGGGACAAAATATAAACGATGTGAATCCGCTTTTATGTACTTCATAAAATGTCACTTTTATCATTTCACATATCTGAGACAATTAAACAATTTATTTCATGGGTCAAGCTTTATTTGCTGTCACTAAGGTCTCGGGATTAATGCATGTATTTTTCATCCTTTCTGAGGCGTCCCTTCTGTTCTAGTACTACTTTAATCACAGTTAGGTATGTGGTCCTTCTTTAATTTCTTGTCTACTAGATAACACTTAATGTTTTCTCTTTTCTTGATAAATTTTGCATCTATGATTACTAGAAGATATTTTAGAGAAAGCACAGTGAGCATCAGATGTACATGATTAGATTAAGGTTATAAATTAATACAAGGTAAAATGTTTATGAATTCCTGAGAGATTCGAATTCAACTATATATGACTCGTTCAAATTGCATTTAAACTGCGTGTTGAATGGCAATGAATTATTATACTCGTGTTATGAAACGTTTGTTTATCATATCATAACCTTCTTCTCATTCCCTGCTATGAGAAGGAAATACTAGAATCTTTAAGAGATGCCTTGACTCATGATCAGAGAGAAAGAGAGAAGAAAGTTTGGCTCTCTTAAAGATAAGGTGTCACGCATAACGGTGTAGATACGGCTACATTCCTTTGGGGAAGCTTGGTAATGCAAGAGGTAGCGGAAATCGGCTGTAAGAAGATAGACGGAGCCTTTCTGATTCTGGGACGAACGAACTGATTTAACACAGGCTGAGCTGGCTATTTATACTGATTTGGACATGCTCCTGGCCAAATATGGTAAGGTATTTGAGCCTGAGTGTATCCGTCCCGAATCAGAAAGAGGCTCTAGTCTATCCTAATGGAAGCGAGAGTATTCGTTACATCGTAATTCGCCCGATCAGCATTCTATCAGAAAAGAATGTCAAAAATTCTGCCATGAAGTACTGCCTTGCCGAGTTAGCATACACATGTATAACACGGGAGGGGGATTTGCACTTGTTTGTAAAGGGTGCAATCTTCATCAAAATAGTATATTGTTGTAATAGGAAAGTAAACAAAGTTAATCTCCATATATTCCAGTGGAAATTACTTCCAATATAATTTAATGAAAAATTAATCCAATGAAAAATTAGTTTTAATACAATTTAGAGAAAATTTCTATGTTATTATTTTTACTCAAAAAATCTGTCCTAATACTCGCATTCATGCTTTCAGCATGATGAATGTTAGATAGACCTCAACAAATTTATTATGATAACATTTAAGTGAATAATGGTCAAGCTATTCATAGTTAAAACTTTAATTACAATAAATAATCAATAAATCAAACACGCAATTCAGAAAGATAAATAATAAGAGAGAAAGAGATATAGAAAGAATGTTTATGTGTACGTATTTTGTTTTTATATCAAAATTTTAATCGGCTCAGTGTAAGGCTGAACAAAATTTAACCTCTTACAACTAAACTTCTTTCGTATAACCCTTGTATGGCGGAGATCTGATGCAGTCCAGCGAGTGGTCTGGTTGAATGAATACATACAGAAGCTACCAGATCTTGGAAAGATCATAAATTTCAAATATACATACTTTAGGAATTTTGCAGCTTTTGTTTCTGCAAAGAGATCGGTATAAAAAATTTCCAGTGTATGCCATGACGGCCCATCTTCGCTAAACAACGGTCATCAATCTATCTTCTTCATGTGTATCCTACGACTGCCCATCTTCGCTAGCCAAGGGTCGCCGATCCACTTCGTCCGCATGCATACCATGGCTGCCCATATTCGCTAGCCAAGACTCACCATTACTTCTCCTCAAGTACTCGTGTGTTGTCTGCATTTCAAGCATTCTTCAAGAGTATCGTCTTACAACCTGAAGTCAATGTGCAATTCATCGTTTCGGTATTATTTAGAACCTTGATTCTAGCTGCCACCACATTATCATCATTCCACAGAGCTCATTAAAACCAACTTTTTTAACATCATATGTTAAATGCTATGTTATATATGTTATATATATATGTTATATATGTTATATATGTTATATATATGTTATATATGTTATATATGTTATATATATGTTATATATGTTATATATGTTATATATATGTTATATATGTTATATATATGTTATATATGTTATATATGTTATATATATGGTATATATGTTATATATGTTATATATGTTATATATATGTTATATATGTTATATATGTGTTATATATGTTATATATATATTATATATGTTATATATGTTATATATATATATGTTATATATGTTATATATGTTATATATGTGTTATATATGTTATATATGTTATATATGTTATATATATGTTATATATGTTATATATGTTATATTAAAACTATAAAAACGAGATATTGTAAGACCATTTTTCGATTATTCCGAGTTTTCTCAGAGAGAGAGAGAGAGAGAGAGAGAGAGAGAGAGAGAGAGAGAGAGAGAGAGAGAGAGAGAGAGAGAGACTATATTAAGAATTCCTAATAAAATCAAATTTTCCAGCATATTTACACACATATTCAGAGATAATTTTATACAGGTAATTAGACAAGCACTTATATAATTACAAAAGTGATGAACTGATTAAGCAAGATACAAACATTTACTCAACTCCGTCATCATGAATTAGTTTAATGATAAAGCCGACCATGGAAATTTGTTCTGCGTACATTTTCACACACGAAATTTACCACTGGGTTAGCAACAACTGATCCTTTCGTCAATCAATAGCATTTGTTCACAACGTTGCACTTAACTTCAAAGTTTAAAACCACGTGGTTACTTCAACAACTGAATATTTATTTTTCAAGGGTCGCGAGCAAGGATACAGCTGAATCTCAAACCGTGTGTATGTCTATATCAACTCTATAGTGTTGGAAAACTCTGTTCAAAGAGCAGACGATATTATACACTCTCTATTGGACTTTCATGGAGTAGAGATGTGCACTGTCATCTGTGGCCTTGAACTGCTCGTGATCGTTACAGTCGTAAGGACATAATAGTCTTCCGTCAACGAAGTAATCGTCTAAGGAAATGGAAAAGAAAGAAACAGAAATTAAATAAAACACAGAAGACATATGACCAAAACAATGTTCACATTTTCTAATAGATAAAAATATAATATATACATCTTAAATTTTAAAAACATTATGCGACAAATAAATGATTGAGGCACAGATATATGCATAAAAGGTAATTTTAACTAAAGGAAAATCAGAAACTATTGTGAAATTACTTGTTTTCGCTTGCTTCCAATATATTATTTAATTTGTAAATTACTTCCAGCTGGCGAGGTTTTCTATGAATGTAACTTCTCTTTGCAGATTCCTGTTATCATATTAAAAGTACGTGATTTGAAGATTTATTTTTGTCTCTCTATTTCATTCAAACGCTGAAAAATTTTTTTTTATAAAAAAAAAGCTTTTTCTACCAATCAGTATATCCAAAAACTAAGGATGATTCAAATGTTTCCATTTCAAACCTGAGCACGGGTTTAAAGTGTGCAAACATTTGCCAAGGATTATGACATCATGTAGGTCATGGAAAATAACTTTTTATTTTAAGCATTATTTTTCATAGACTGCCATGAATAAATTAATCAGAAACAATCCCCAAGATACATTTTGGTGGCTAGTGAGTGAATGGATGATTTCCCCGAGAGAGCATTTCGTAGGGTAATACTGTTTTCCTAAACACCCAATCTCAATATATGCTTTTCAAGATGAATATAATTTAACTGCTGTAAAATAACACAAAAGTGAAGTCTTCTATGAATATGCCTAACATGGCAATGTATCAGATAAAATTACATGAATCAGTTTGCTTGTCACCAAGGTATAGTAACTTATTTGATTTTCCTATTCATGGACAGAAAATCTAACCAGAAACCAGAGTTTGCATCAATATCCATTGTAAATGAAAAACAATTCTTAGTCAGAACAATAGAACGTTAACGGTAAACGAAAAGGAAAGGATAGGAAGAAAATAAGAATCTGATTTGTTGATTTCTAGTGAAATAACGTATTTTTATGAATAAATCAATAGTTTCAGTTTTGATTTTGGTAGTAAAAACTGAATATAAATTCACAATCCAAAATGAGCTGAACAGTGTCTTGCCATGAAATTTATGATGTAAAGCACAGGTTGAACAGTGTATGCTGTAAAATTCAGATGATGTTGTTTTTGCAATAGCAGCAAATTTAAAAAAATGTGACTTATTAAAAGTTTTCGATAAAAATGAAAAGTGGAATTGCTATGAAGACCACATTTTGGCGCAAAAAGAAACATTATCCCCACCCCCATCCCCATCTGACAATTCTGATATAATGACTCTTTAGGCAGAAAGATTTTTTGATCTTTCTTACATTACGATTTATGCATGAAGACATGTTTTTGAAAAGGGACGACATTGTAAACAAAAAGCAAAGGAAATTTCTTTCGACCGTCATGTGAGGAACAGTAGTAGGTTCAAGCTCACATTGTGGTGATGTGTTTTTTACGCAGGTCTTATGTAACTATTGAGTTCCAAGATTCATATCAACCTTTGCTTATCATAAGTTCCTATTTGTATCATGTATACAAAATCGAACAACTGGAGAATTTTAATATGGAAAGAACTGAGAAATAATGATTGTGAAAATGATTTCGTTAAAAGACGATGATTCACCACAATTCAAATTCTGGCATTCTGTTTTGCATGAATTCATATTGCTGCTCGTTTGTCAAAAGCATTTAATTTTAACAACTTAATTTTCGTACGATGTCCTAGCCCTATCTGATCTTATCATTATCTATGAAGTCTTTAACAAAGCTCTTCTTAATTATTCTTTACAAATCCACTATGTTTTGATATGCTCGGATAGTCTCGGCAATGATCAGTTATATATATATATATATATATATATATATA
>JAECUM010036046.1:0-35254 GCA_016617855.1 Megalonaias nervosa
CACCAGTTGTTCTACCACTGTGGATCGCATATCTTGTACTGAGAAATAGAGTTAAACCCAAAAATTAGCAATCAATCAATTCAGAGTATTTTATTTTTATTTGTATTGCAGTACGGTTAATCCGAGTAAAGTTATGTGCAAATACTCTCTTCAAAAAAGTAGCTTTTTCCTTCCTCATTCCGTTGTTTTTTAACCACCTTGATATCATGGTTGACGCTGCTTATAGCTGTCTTATCATCCTTTAACGTAATATGCAAAACAGAGGAGCATACAATCAATTCTTTTATTCCTTTCTTGAATGTTATTTTATGGTACAGATATCTTTAGCTACACTTTTATCCCATGCAAACTCGTAAATATGTACACATGGTGTATTTATTGATAACAAGATCGTTACATTCATAATTAAATGAAAGCTCTTTGATTCAATACAACGTAGATGTGTGCCATTATTTATATGATCTAAAATGTTTCCAAATGGTGTTGTCCTTTTCACAGGACGTATCTAAGCATATCAATTTGTGGCTTGTAGTTTTGTTGGTTTAACGCTGTTATCAGTACATGGTAGGCTATACATGGCGGTCAGTATATCTAATGGAGGAATAGCCCGGGGAAAAAAACCGAGAAGAACCACCGACTCACGGGTATATGTTGGCAACTTTTTTTCACACATATGTTAGCCGAACCCGAGACTCGAGCCCACCAAGACATGTCAGTGATCTGTAAAGGCGAGCGCCATAGATTACTCGGCAACTCGGTGTATCAATTTGTAACACAACACAATCCATGGATCTGGAAAATAATTTTGTTTCAAAATGTTTGAATGGTCCAGAATTGTGTATTAATGTGTAATAAGATATCACCGATGTATATAGTACAGTTCAGGTAATTGGAAGTATTTTTGTTAATCATAATATGAGCGGTCCTTCTAGAATAGCGATAGGAGAATTATAATTTTTTTTTAAATTGTAAATATGACTGTCTGGTTTAATCTGGTTCATTGACCTAGCACTCTCTATCCATCATTCAGATAAGTAGGATTTACAATTATCAGAAAGTGTGACAGTGGATAAAGATGGAGCCAATGTTTACAACATCTTACTCAACCCTCGGGTTTACGAGACTGATAACCTGCTAGTTCGCCAGTAAACCGAATTTGCACTGTCTCTGTAGAGAATTTTATTATTAGGCAAGTATTGTCCTATTATGATGCAGGTGTGCTATCAATATGATTCATGACACAAAACCAGCGTAACATTTCAGCAGTTGTTTTTATAGCATATGCAATCGACAGCAATGGAAAAAATGTATATAGAACGCATCCTACTGATCTAGATTTCTCGACGAACTTCAGCTGTATTTGCCTGTGAGGCAAATGTCAGGAAGGTGAGCGATATCGAACCTTCTGGGGCTTTTTATTTTAAACCACTATTGGCTGTTATGAAAGGAATTTTCCACTACTTGTTATGAAGAGATTTTGGCCGGTAGTTTCACGACATTGTTATGCGGCAACCATACTTGATAATGTTCCTTTTATCATGCCCAAAAGTATTGGCGCACAATTTTATATCGACAGAAAGTTGAACAGAGTTCGAGCCTCCTTTACGGAGGTGTCACTCCTGGCAATGACGATGTGTTTTACGGAGGGGTGCGGAGAGGTACGGGTCCGAACAGCAAAGAAAGGCGTACTTTTGATCATGAAGTCTGACGAAACTTCTTTATTGAAATCATAGAATACTTAATATAGAAAATTACATTCTAGATATAGAAATACATAGACATGAAGTTTTACATATTAGATATAACAAAATTACATACACAATTATTATATTCCTCCAAATATGATCGCCTGCCTGGCCAGTTTAGCTTACGTTTGACTTCATAGTTCATAACCTTTCCAGTACCTATTCTCAGATTTACAGACGTCATCATAGAAGAATTTGTTTTAGCAGCATTTCCTCACGAAGTATATGTACTGAATTGAAAAAGGTCAGCAGAAGAAAAAAATTGCTGATATAGTAGCTCTCTCATATCTGTACTGTATAATGTTACTGAATACTGAAGTCACTAATTTAGAATATAAGAAGGAAAATTATAGTACCTATTGTGCAATGCAATAGGTATTGCGACCCTTATTTAGCAACCATAATCTGTATATAAATAATATACATTTGAATTATATGAATAAAAATTGCATTTAATGAAAATTTCTAAAACGTCCGATCAACATAATACATGTTCAAGTTGTAACAATGAAAATTACATCACATGAAAATTTATTAAAAAGATTTAATTGTAACTGTGCTCATGGTGTCAGTCTGAGAAATTAAGCATGCATTGATGTGTCTTCACTTATTATCTAGCAGTGACGCAATAATTTATGACAGTAGTCTTGCATATATCTATCTTTTATATCAGAAATCTCACATATGCTCCATTGCTTTGGACTTCATGATTTAATCCGGTTTTGTAGGCGATCTCCTGTAGTCCTAAAACAAGTTTCATTTGTAACGTTCATCAGCAAATTGTGACGGAGTTATCGCACAAGTTTAGCTTAGATATTTGCCCCTGATTGTTAACCAGTCTCTCTTCATTTTTACAACATTGGCAGATTCTGTTTCTTCCTGTGCACATTTCAAGTTTGTACAAATATTATGCTAGATAAATGTTGTCAAATGAGAAAGATGTCACTGACAAAACTACAATAATAAGTGGTTAACATTTTCAAAAAAGAGAATGAATATTTCAGAGAAGACAAGGCAATCCAAAGGCAAACGAAAAGTGGCATCGGCAAATAAGCACGATGCTGCGTAGGTAATTGGAGGTTGAAGTTAACTCACCGATTGATTCGTTTCGATAAAATTGTTTTTTGTTTTTTCTAGAGTAAAGTTTAATGGTGCAATGCAATCAGAATGGAATTAATAATTAATAAAATATTTGCGTTTCAGGGTCACCTAACCTTTAAATAAACAGAGCATCTGTAGATGCAAACTACTACCACTCATACGTAAAATTGTCTTAGATTACTTACATACAGCCCTGTGTACTCCAAAATATAACAAAATAGTCATATCATGTCTATATGATCTCGAACAACAGAATGCCGATTTCTAATTTAAACATCATAGACCATACTTGTTTCTCGAAGGGGAGAACTTCATTATTCTTAACATGGTCGCATTTGTTGCAGTGTGTGTGTGTGTGTGTGTGTGTGTGTGTGTGCAGTTTATACGACTTCATTATGGTAATACTATAGAAGTTGTTATTAACTGAATTTGATCAATAGTTCCCGTAATATTTTGTTGTAGCGTACACACAGACTGGCGTGATTACAGAACCTATTCCCCATAGCATTTGGGTTAATTATATTGTTGTTATTTGAAAAACAAAGAAATATTTTAACTTCCTCTTTTCAGGGAGTCGCTATGTCTCAGTGGTTAGCATGCCAGATTCGCGACTACAAGAATGTGAATTCGAATCCTTTTTAGATCAGTCGTGTAGGCTGGCGAGGTATGTTTCTGGTCAAAGCACTTTACTCCAATGGCCTCGTCATTTTATAATCTCACTTGTGTTGATGTGCTGACCAAAACTATACCAATCCTCATCTGAGTCTTATCAGACTTTGGCACTAAACTACAGATAAGCTTTATTTTAGAAATAATTATATCTACTATTGTCCATTTTTCATTTTAAAAATTTGTATTCTTTCTTGCTAGTTTATTTATTTTCTACTTTTCAATTACATGCATCGTTTTTACATTGAACTTGATCTGCCAGCAAACACAGCAATGCCATAGTGGGTAATACAACACTGATATCCTCATTTATCATATTTTAACTTAACTTTAAAGAAAACTGCGCGTACTTTCTTCTATAAATTATTTGATGTCCAAAAATTTAAGTTTCACATAGCACATTTAGTTTTCGGCTAACACAGTTCATACAATAGCTTGGATTTTCAACATATTATATTATGCTATTTCCTTTTACTATTATAGTGGGGATGCGTGCAAGGAAAATATCAGCATATTGACGTAATGCGATAATTTTAAAATACGATTGCCAACATTAAAGGACAAACGACACAATGAATCATGTAGCATTTAAGAATGTAATTTTTTTTAAAACTCTGCCTCTAAACAAATAAACCTCGCGTCTCTCTATTCGTTCGACTGTACACATTATTGTTAGCGGAAATAGTACCGCAGTTTTTATCGATCGCCATGAACCTTGACAGAGATTATGGTAATCACCTAAAGCTGTGCATATCGACAAATCAATTTACTGCTTCAGTATTTGTTTCTTACTGTCATTTTATCTTGTAACAGCATAAGACATTCTCAGTAGAGCAGCTAGTTCTAGTGTTTGATGGTAAATATTATTGTCATCACTAGAATATGCACATTTCGCCCAATTACAATCTTCCCACATTTTTTTTAAATTAAGAGTTTTTGCTCTTTATGACTTTCAGCTGAATTTGACAGAATCCTCTGAATATAACTAGTCTCACAGATTTCAGTGGATTGACATGAAACCTGGAAAATATTACGGTCATCATCTGAAAATGCGCATATGGACAAATTAATGTTCTCCTAGGATTATTTGTATCTAGTTATTGCCCTGTTTGAATTGAAACCTGGTGTTTTTGCCTTGTCTTTTGTTGACTTTGAAGGCACTTTTAATAAATTACTGGCTATATCATGTCCGGGATATAGGAGATAACTACATTTCCCAAGGACACACCGAGGCAGCCAACCATAGTTGACATGGTCGGCTATCAAAATAGCGACTACTGATTTACGAATCCGACGCTCTACTAACTGCAATACCGCTACTCCTGGAGCGTAGTGTAGTGTACGTCAGAATCTTGTAAACAACAAATAGTCGCACAATTTACAATGGCTTTTCATGAAACTTTGTATGTATTAATGATCGTCATATAAAATGAAAATAACAACATTTTGACAATACGAAATAAAAAGAAATTTAAACTAAACCAGTTGGATGTTTATTAACAAAATACATCGCAATTTGTGATTTTTGGCTTGTAAATACCCTGTCTCGTTCTTGATCACCACGCAAAGACTTTCTCATTCATATCCTTTACCTCAAACAAGTATTGGCAATACCAAAATTATCTTTTTACAGTCAGTTCCAAATCTTGGTGGCACTCTAGACAGTACGCTCTCATTACACCAACATGTAATGAACATATGAAAGGTGTATATCTGGAGTTGAGACGAATCAGCCCCAATCGCAATTTCATTCGGTTGATGCTACTAAAACATTTCCCTGTTCCTTACTACATTCAAGACTGGACTATTGTAATTTACTTCTGTTTGGTTGGTTTCAGTAGCTACATCAGAAACCTCAAGAAAGTTAAAAACATGGCTCCTCGGATGATCCTTAGAGTACGAAGAACTGAGCACATGTCCACCGTGCTCTGTAATCTTCACTGGCTACCGTTTGATCCAGAACCCAACACAAAATCTGCTCACTGTGCTATGTTTCGTTGACTGGCTCCAGTCCAATAAAACTATCTGACTTCACCTGCGTGTTTACAACATCTAGAAACTTACGCCCCTCTGTAGACGCTTGCATTCTCATTGTTGAAACCAAGATATACGAACAACTTTCTTTTGCGTACCAGGGCCAAGCCACAAGAAACAAATTACCCATAGATCTTACACACAAGGACACTGTGATCTTATTCCAGAGTGCACTTAAAACTCAACTATTTGGAACAGACATAAAGACTTACCAATGTTTACTTAATTATTGTCAGCATGTCTATGTTTTGTAATTTCATTGTGTTTGTTTTTGTAATCTTGTTGTTGTACATATTTTTATGTGTTATCTTTTATGTGTTATATTTTTATGTGTTATCATAGGACGTCCTGGTCATCCACTGCACTCAACTCCGTCTCCGGCCGTCTCATCTTTGTCATGCTGCTGAACTCAGATGGTTTTGGGCGAGAGAGTGAGGTCGACGAACTGCGCAACTCTTCCTCTCTTAAAACAAAGTCACCGCGTAAGTCACTCTTGGGTGGCATCCCATTTCATCACCCACCAAAGTCCTGTGGCGACAGGGGAGCGACGAAGCGGCAGGTGTGGGTACACTGGCAGCCGTAGCCTCAATCCTGCACGCAGGCGGCTCAGGCCATTAGGGTCGTTCAGCACTAACACAGAGCAGCAGTGGAGTCCGGCAGCCCCCTGAGCGAGTGAGCAGCCCTCTTCAGGAATGCACTGCTCACCTCCTTGGCATGAGGAAGGGGCTAGAAAAGGTGCCCTAAACATTGCCTGCTCAAAACCTCCCTATCCAGCTTACCGCGGTTGGCGGGGACCCTACTCCAGGGGTCGAAATACAAAGAAGAATTTGAGGATTGTTCCTCTCACACTTGGCGCATGGAATGTGCGCACCTTACTGGACAGAGACGACGCGGAAAGACCCCAGAGGAGAACCACCCTAATAGGAAAGGAACTCGCTAGATACAACGTGGACATTGCTGCCTTGAGCGAGACCCAGCTTGCAGGAGAAGGTGAACTCTGTGAAAGGGGCTCCGGATACACCTCCTTTTGGAGCGGTCGAGGAAGTGAAGAGCGCCGTGAGGCTGGTGTCGGCTTTACAGTGAAGACAGCACTGATTGACAAATTGGTTGGACCTCCCAAGGGAGTAAACGACAGACTCATGACCATGAAACTCCCCCTCTTGTCTGGAAAAAAGCACCTTATCATCATCAGTTGCTACGCTCCAACCATGACCAATCCGGATGAAGTGAAAGCCAAATTCTATGAGGATCTTCACTCCGTCATTGCTGACATTCCAATGGCAGATAAGCTCATCATCCTTGGCGACTTCAGTGCAAGAGTAGGCTGTGATCATGTTACTTGGGATGGAGAGCTATTAAAATACGGAGTGGGCCACTGTAACAGCAACGGTCTCCTCTTGCTCCAGACTTGCGCCGAGCATGAACTGCTGATCACTAATACAATTATCCGCCTCCCTACCCGTAACCGGACGTCATGGATGCACCCTCGCTCTAAGCACTGGCATCTCATCGATTACGTCGTTGCCAGGAAGAGAGACAGGCAGGATGTACATGTGACCAAGTCCTTGTGCGGTGCCGACTGCTGGACAGACCACCGCCTCATCATCACCAAGCTCAACATCCGCATTCAGCCCAACAAACACCCGCAGGGAAAGAAGGCTCCTAAACGACTAAACATCACCAAGCTGAAACGCACCAGTACCAAACAGTTGCTTGTGGATGCCCTGGAAGAACGTCTGAAATCCACATCTCTGGACAATCAGAATGTGGAGACCGACTGGGAGGCATTCAGAGAGCTGGTCTACAGCACAGCTTCGGAAATCCTAGGACCCTCAACCAGAAAGCACCAAGACTGGTTTGATGAGAACTGCGACGAGATCAAGCAGTTGCTGGATGAGAAACACCGCCTCCATCAAACCTACCTCCAGGAAAGATGCGTACAACAATATACGCAGAACTGTACAGCAGAAACTCCGTCAGATGCGAGACACATGGCTGAGTAACAAAGCTGATGAGATCCAGTGCTACGCAGACAAGCATGACATGAAGAACTTCCACAATGCCCTGAAAGAAGTGTATGGACCTACATCCTCTGGATCATCACCCCTTCTCAGCGCAGACGGGAACACACTAATTACTGACAAAGAGAAGATTCTTGAACGATGGGCTGAACACTTCGACAGCGTCCTGAATCGCCCTTCATCCATCAGCGATGAAGCCATCAGCCGTCTCCCCCAATTACCCATCAACGAAGCACTGGATGACCCTCCAACCTTGCTTGAGACACAGAAAGCGATATGTCTGCTCTCCAGTGGCAAAGGCCCTGGTTCAGACTCCATCCCAGCAGAAATCTACAAGGAAGGGGGCACAGTCCTGATAGAAAGGCTCCACCAACTGTTTTTACTGATGTTGCAGCAAGAGATGATCTCCCAGGAATTCAGAGATGCTTCCATAATCCACCTGTATAAGCGCAAAGGAAACCGACAGGCCTGCGACAACCACCGGGGTATATCCTTGCTCTCAATCGCAGGAAAGATACTCGCCAGAATCCTACTGAACCGCCTCACTACGCACCTTGACCAGGGACTCCTACCAGAAAGCCAGTGTGGATTCCGGAAAAAACGTGGGACCATCGACATGGTGTTTGCTGCAAGGCAGCTACAAGAGAAATGTCAGGAGCAAAACGCAGACCTTTTCGCCATCTATGTCGACTTGACAAAGGCCTTTGATACTGTCAACAGAGAAGGCTTGTGGAAGGTAATGGCCAAATACGGATGCCCGGGAAAATTTATATCCATGGTGCAGCATTTCCACGACGGCATGCAGGCACGAGTCCAGGACAATGGACAGACATCTGAGCCATTCCCAGTAACCAATGGCGTCAAGCAGGGTTGTGTTCTGGCACCAACACTATTCAGTCTATTGTTCTCCGCCATGCTGACTAATGCTTTCAGAGACGGAGATGTTGGAGTCGGCATCAGGTACCGTACAGATGGAAAACTGTTCAGCCCCAGGAGGCTTCAAGCGAAAACCAAGGTTATGACAGACACCATCAGGGATTTCCTATTTGCTGATGACTGCGCCCTCAACGCTGGCTCAGAAGCCGACCTGCAACGCAGCGTTGACAAGTTCTCCAGCTCCTGCACAAGCTTCGGTCTCACCATCAGTACCAAGAAGACTGAAGTCCTGCACCAGCCGGCCCCTGGAAAGCCCTATGTTGAGCCCAACATCACCGTCAACAGCCAAAAACTCAACGTAGTGAACCGCTTCACCTACCTTGGCAGCACACTGTCACAGAGCGTCACCATTGACGACGAGGTGAACCTCCGCATTGCCAGAGCCAGCGTAACCTTTGGCAGAGTGTATGCCAACGTCTGGAATAGAAGAGGCATCAGCATCACGACTAAACTAAAGGCCTACAGGGCAGTTGTGCTCCCCACACTACATTATGCATGCGAAACGTGGACGGTGTATCAACGCCATGCCAGGAAGCTGAACCACTTTCACACCACAAGTCATAGGAAAATCATCAACATCAAAGTGGCAGGACAAGGTTTCAGACACCGAGGTACTCGCCCAAGCTGGTCTCCCCAGCATCCACACCATCCTGATGCAGTCCCCGCTACGCTGGGCGGGACATGTACGCATGCCAGACCACCAGCTGCCTAAGAGACTCTTCTTTGGCGAGCTACAGCAAGGACAGCGATCCCACGGAGGTCAGAAGAAACGCTTCAAAGACAGTCTGAGAGCTGCATTGAAAGCGTTCTACATGAACCCTGATTCACGGGAGCAAACAGCCAGCGATCGAGTCACTTGGCGTTCCTACGTGCACGAAGGCTCCAAGTTGTGCGAATCTAGCAGGACAGCAGCTGCAGAGCTGAAGAGGCAAGCCAGAAAAGCGCGTGCCATCAACCCTCCTGGAGATGTCCCACTCATCCCTTGCCCCTTCTGCAACCGAACCTTCAGTACAAGGATTGGCTTCATCAGCCACCTGCGCGCGCACAGAACAGAACCAGCCCCTCCAACCCTCGGATGACGAGAGTGGTCTTCGTCGACTCTACGGACGAACAACACACATGTGTTATCTAATATTATAAAGCGCTTAGAGCTTCTTAAGATTAGGCGCTGTACTAAGTCCATATAATAATAATAATAATAATAATAATAATAATAATAATAATAATAATAATAACAATAATAATAATAATAATAATAATAATAATAATAATTATTATTATTATTATTATTATTATTATTATTATTATTATTATTATTATATAGCCACCACCACCCTCAAATTTGTTTTAAACAAATTTTTGTAAGTATATCCTGAATGAAAACATAATAGTTGATTGGAATGCAATTTTGTTGTCAAATATTGTTGAATTTTTAAAATTCATATAATTGACATTCTAAACTCGGACATTATTTTGTAAGTTAAAATCAATCGTTATAACAAAGTCGGGTACAAATTATTTTTAAACTAGGAAATAAATTTTATCAAAACAAAATTTCTCGCTATCATTCTTTTCTCTTCCTCCAGGCACAATGTTAGTACCACCGCCTTACATTTTGGACTTTTATATTTGATTTTTCCCTATCCTGCCTTAATGGCGAATACCCCCAATGGAGAACAGTCTCTACAGAATAAGTTCTTAATGATTATGGACAACTCCAAGTAGTGGTGAAGAAGGAGTTTGAGATTTCCATGACCGATATGATTCAATGCCGTCTGTATCCTATGACTTTACTATTATGCACACGCGAGTGTATCGCAAATGTATTCCCCTAAGTGTGCACGAGTCCCAGCATTCGAATGGCCGCCCAGTCGAAATAAATTGGAGTCATATTCGTTTGCTTGATGATCATGCATTCTTTTATATGGACTGTCCCTTTAAGAAACACTTTTCCCAGCATAAACTTCCCTTTGATTGGACTGTAAAGTTCGTCTATACAGAACCAACGTTCTGTATAGATAGGTAATCGCTAAATTTTTCCCGGAGGATACTGAGCGACACTATAAAGTCTCCAGATTTATCCCGCCTCTTTAAATATACCTAGTATTTCATTGAAAAGTCTTTCCTTAGAACCGTCACCCTTCTCCCAAAATAACAGCGATTATTTATATAGCAGTCTGTCTCCATATACGAACTTGATGGTCAACTACCGGTAAAAAGAGAGGTTTTCCTTGAAAAAGTTTTCTTTGGGGGGCAGTCCATAAAAAATGGGGTCTGGTACTTTTCACGGATATTTGACGCTAGCAAGAAATATCATGCAGGCGTGTGCTTATAATGAGGTTTATTCTGTAAAATTAGAGCTTTTTATTAATCGCAAAATATGTACACATCTCTTTTAATGCTTACTCCCCGTGCGGGTCCGGGGTTATAGAATTGGCCCGACGAGCCTCACTACGTGTCGTAAGAAGCGACTAAGTAGAGGCAACCTGTTTGCCGTGGGTTGCGACCTGTGTTGGAGGAGGAAAGGATCCTGGCAGTTGAGCAGAGGCTTTCCGATGCAATACACTACTTTGGCCTCTACTTCTTCTAGACGGGTGGTCAGGATGGGCCCGGTCTCGACAAATCGGCTGGTCACGCCGAGCCCTAGGAGGTCTTTACTTACTCGCTCACTTTCTTTATCTTTCTTGTTGTATCTCTCTTGATAGCACCGTTGCCCCTACATTCTATCCCTTTAACTTTCCCTTTCCCAAGTCTTAGAAGACTTCCTAGAAGGCGGTGGCTCAACCGGTCAATCGGGAGGTAATTTTGCCGACTGAGTATGTCTTACGGGATGAATCAGAAGGTGATTTTACCTACTGAGTATAACATATGTGTATCCCTGGAACTTGAAAAGTATCCCCTTGTTGGGCTCCTTGGTGAGCGGGGAGCACAAGTGCTGATTTTTAAAGACACCAACATGGATATTTCCACAACAAAATCAACTCAAACGTACCAAAACTGGATCTGACTCAGATGACGAACCATGTAGTGTGGATTCATTTCCACGCTTCATGGTTATACAATCTAAAGACGATTCAAAACCGTTTTCCTCACTCTCTCCGTTTGTTATTGAAAAGACAACTACGAGATTGATTGGTACACCAAAAATGTTAAAAAGTTGAAATCGGTCTGCCTACTTGTTAAATGTGAGCGACGGGGTCAGACAGAGAATATCCGGAAAATGAAAACTTTCTTCGATATTCCGGTGACCTCATTCACTCACACAACACTCAATTCGTCCAAAGGCGTGATTCGCTGTCGGGACTTGGCTGGAGTAAGCGACAAAGATATCATTGAAGGGATGAAAAACGAAGGTGTCAATGCGGTTCGCAGAATACGAATTAAACGCGACAACAATCTGCAGGACACCAACACATTTGTACTCACCTTCAACAAACCAACAGTATCCAGAGTGGTAAAAGTTGGCTTTCTGCAAGTGAAGGTTGAGATTTACATACCTAACCCCCTTCGATGCTATAAATGTCAGAAATATGGCCATCACGAAGACCGATGCTCAAAAAGCCAAATATGTGGCCGATGCGGAGACCATTCTCATCAGGAATCTGAGTGTAGAGCAACTCCGCATTGTGTCAACTGTGGAAAGGAGCACCACGCCAGTTCCAAGGATTGTGATACCTGGAAACAGGAGAAGGAAATAGAGAGGGTAAAATACACAGCTAACATTCCCTATCCAGAGGCCAGAAAGCTTATACAGGCAAAAACATCCCTTCCTGGCCCATCCTTCTCCTCTGTAGTTAAAAGCAACCCCAAAGCAACGAAGGACGCTCAAACACAGACAGATCCACCCGAGTCAACATCAAGCTCTAACCCCCTCCCCCCCATTACCAAGCATAAAAAACACGAAATCTACCCAAACAACTTTTAATAATACCCCACCACCGAAATCACCAAAGAATAAAACAGATCTCAAGGAAATAGGCAGCAAAATGGGTCAGATGACCCCATCAAACTCTATAATAGGTTTAGAGACATTGAGAGCATGGATGCAGAAGAGACTGCTCCATGTTCTCAAAGTAGCTCCAGACCTACCAACAAAAAATCATCCCCGTACTTCCTCCAGAGAAATAACCACACAGATTGTCTCCGCGAAAAGTCTAACCTAGCTTCACAATCTCCACTTTAAACTCATACAATGGAACTGTCGAGGACTCAAAGGCAATTGCAATGATATTCATCTGCTTTTAAACAAATATGATCCTGCAATACTATGCCTTCAGGAAACTTTTTTAAAAGGTAAGGATAACATCACACTTAAAAACTACTCCCTGTTTAACATCTACTTTCAGAATGTTGACAGGGCCTCAGGAGGACTTTCTATTACTGTGAACAATAGAGCCCCTCATAGCGTCATCCCTTTAAACACAAATTTACAAGCCATTGCTGTGAGTGTCACTCTACATCGAGTGATTACCTTTTGTTCTATTTACATACCACCAAATACCAACCTATTACCAAATGAATTAGACACGTTTGTTCAACAACTTCCTGCGCCATTTGTTTTACTCGGTGATTTTAATGCCCATAACATTTTATGGGGATCAAACTACATAAGCGACAGGGGCAAAAAGGTTGAAGATTTCATTACTAGATACGACTTGTGTCTATATAACACCAAATCTCCGACGTACTTACACCCAGGAACGGGTACATATACACGTGTATCGACTTGACAATTTGTTCTCTTTCGCTACTTTTGGATTATAATTGGAAGGTGGGAGAGTGTTGAAGTTAGAGCCATTTGGGGCGGACTCCATACTATATAGGATTATATTGTATATAAACTAACCAATTCTTGGAAACCTAAAAGTAGCTCACACAGTAGGCGTGGCTTATTTATCGTTGAATTATTTTCTTTTTATCTTAATTATTATCTCCAAAATATCTAAAAAATGCAAGAAACTTGACACAATCATTGAAAAAGATAATGTTCTTAAAAATCCCAATTAAATCAACATTGTTTATCAGTAAACACAAATATAATTATTTATAAACAAAATGTAAGGGAGACAACCTATAAGAGTTATCTCCCTTTAAAATTCAATGAAAACAGAGGTATCTCCCTTCAAAACACAAGGAAGACAGACAGAGTTATCTCCCTTTAAAGAATTTCATACCCAATTATTAAAACATCAACGGCAGCTATTAGAAATAATTCATTATCGTGTTTATACAAATAAAATTTAATTTTTCCGCTTACTTTTCGATGACATTCAAATAACTCTCTCATTGCTATCATGTTGATAAATACTTACAACTTTTTGCAAAAACCTTCTACCGCTTTGGGTCAATATTTCTTTTGGTGTATCTTTCTTGACTGATTGGATCATGAAAATTGTCTTGTTCAGCATAAGCTCATCTCTCAACTTTTCAAGATAATCAAAATATTTGCTATTATCTGATTTAATAAGCGAAAGTTTAATTCTATCAAATTTACTAAAACAAATACCTGAAATTTCATCATTAATTTCAAATGATAATTGCTGGCCATCAAGCATTAATTTTTTAATTTTGCTACTAACTCCATCGGATAACGTTAAATTTTCGAACATTATTTCTACAGTTTAGACAAAACCAATTAAACATGATATTGAATGTATCACCTCTGGTACTGGCATAGTGTCCAATAGCTAGTGTATTAATTCCGTCCTCACAAGATCGTTTGTCGTTAAAATTACTTAGTCCACGTTTTATAATTATATCTGTTTCAATCTTATGGTGATTTGTTCTGATAACATTTGTTTCAATAAAATTAGCGCAGATGTTTAGCGCTGCTTTAAAATCATCAAATTTCATGCACTTTTTTACGTATCTGCGAGGAATACATTTTGCTTTTTTTTGTTAGGTTATTGTCATCTAAAATTATGGCATACATTTTACTTCTTAGTCCAACAAATCCCCTAACTGGCACAAACATAAATTCATCTTTCATCTTGCCGATGACTTATGTATTTGCATCATTATGAAATCCACTACTTGCTAGATAATCCGATAAATCAAATAAATTTTTATTTTATAAATATCTTCATAAACACCTTCATATTTTATGTTATAAAAAAGTGAGTCCGTATCAGTAAATAGCAACTCCGAATCTGGCCACTGCTTTTTGGTAAAATTATAGTGAAAGTCGTACATTAGCCATTTTGATATGTCAAGTACAGCTGCACCAACATAAATTGGTTTATTTAAGTTTAAATTTGTCTTTCGTCGCTGTATTGCAACAAGATTTTCATTAAATATTTTCATACTGACAAAACAGTCATCGTTGACTAATTTATTTGTGCGATTTACATCATTTACACTTTCAATATTGACTCGCTTTCTAATATTTTCCATAGTCTTACCAAAATAGAATTGTTCATCAACCTGAAAAAGTTTTTCTCAAAGTCGGTCTTAGCAACAGCACGACGTTTGGTTTTTAAATCAATATAATCGCCATCCAACGAGATTGATTAAATTTTACCACACGATGAACTTTTCTCAGAATTAGTCCAGCATCTACTGCTTGTTTTAAATTTTTGTAATGTCTCACGTAATTTCTTTTATTTAACAAATATGGAGCTAGCTTATTAACGATTCAATTTTTTGCTGTTGTCATTGCTTGTTGTTCAGGCGATAATAAACTATAATTGATCATCATTGACTCTGCACAAAACGGATAGTCGTTATGTAGATCATGTAACGAACTAGGATAATCAAGATCAACTACAACAAACTAACTGACATTTTCTGGGAGATTTTTCTCAGTTTCTTTAAGAAATTGATCTGGAGTTATCCAATGAAATCCACTGCACGGCATTGGCTCTGACATTGCATAGCCATACAAATTAACAGTGTCCAGATAAATAATATAATTTGACGGTAAATTTTTATCGTAATTTTTTAAATACTTATTGTTAGCTACCACATATGTTTTGGTTATAATGCTAATTCCACCGCGAATCCCATTTTCAATAAAATTCAACATATCAACATCTGTCAAGATATCCAATTCTTTCCTGCTTGTTTTTAGCAGAGCATCCCACGACAATCCTGGCGCAAAATAATGCCAACACGGGTCTAATCCATAATTTTCATAACTAACTTTAAGAAAGCTCTCGAAAACATCAGCTAACAATAACACATCTGTTTTCAAATATAAATCATGATAATCACCAAGTGTCTTACAACCAAATTTATTCCAAGTTTCTTGTGCGTATTTGTACTTGTCATCTGATACACCTTCACCTTTTAGGTGCGAGTAAAATTTATCTTTGTTAGGAGAGAAGTTTCATCAAACCTGCTCCAGTCTTCGAGGTACTCGTACGGAAAGACACCTTTTTTTGTCGGAATGACGCAGTCTTCACCAATGCAACTTCTCAGATTACCAAAACTGCTACAACCTTTTACAAGCTCATCCAGCGGCGCCACCATAAATTGCAGACTGTCTATGAAACGTAATTTACCGAGCATAACTGATATATTTCAAAATTATTTGGAATACATTTTATTACATTATTTAATTTTAGTTTAGATTTAATTTCCTCATCGCCAAATGCTTCGACAATAATATGACTATCATAACCACGAAAATTATGTAAAACGACAGGAATAAAATCTGGCGCATGAAATTTCAAATTACAATTATTATGTGCTGCTCCGCGATATTGGCTGGTTAGATGACAGTGATCGCGTACTTTATCGCCAGGCATAGGTTTCTCGCAGATATGACAATTAACTACCTCATCAAAATCAAGTTGCTGTTTGGGTGTTATTTTTATTGGAGCTGTTTTAGATAATCTGTTGAAAATTTTATTAACATCATCTATTAAATTTTTTAGTAACCACACGGCAGTATTTTTACCCCTGTACAATTTTATTGGACTTGAAAAATTGTCGTTGGCGCAACAAACTACTTTATAAGCTGCTCCACAGGGAACATGTTGTTGTATTTTTCTGGTGCTTGATTTATTTGGATCATTTTCTGCGCCTGCCATAGGGACAAGTAGACACTCGAAGTCGGCGTAAATAATAAATTGAATACTTAATTTATGATTATAATTTTTAAATTTTAATATTTTTTCTTTTTCTCATGGCATTGTTATTTTTTGAACATTAATACAATATTTGAGATGATCTTGTAGTTTTTTATCCTTAGAGAAACATTGTAAACGACGATAGCAGAAATATGTCTTGTTTTTATCTTTATTATATTGTTTGCCAACCAGGCCGTTAAAGTTTTTGATCTAAACGTAATGTCCTTTATAAAACAACAAGTTTATTGTGTTTTGTGTAGCTTTTTCTGAAATGTATCTGGGATAAACATTTTCACGCTCGTCAAGACCAAAAACAATAACTAAAATATTATTTTGCTTTTAAAAATTTGGTATTTGATTTTCTGCAACTGGAAAGTTAACGCCGTTAAAATTTAATTTTGATACGTGACTGATATACTTGTAAACGCGATCAGCATTTTTTTTTCTGCAGGGAACATCGCAGAAAGAATAGCCCACTGAAAACATTTGTCATCAGAAATCTTTACGTTTATGCAACATTTTTGTTTTTAATTTTTTGAGGGAGATCAACGTAAGAACTACCGCGAAGTACGTTATATTTTGCTGTGTGAAATAAAATTTCTTTTATCATTTCAAATTTCCAACCTGATCCTGATGCAGTAAATTCTTCCAATTTTTTATTTATTTCCTGGTGTATTTCATCGGCGACTGAGGAAATATTTGTTCAAGCTAATATTTTTCGTGATTTAGCCGTTAAATATGGTTCGGCAATCTCGTTGCTGAAATCTGTATCTTTTTGAGGTGCATGTATCTTTGATTAAATAACATGATACTGTATTATTAGTTTGATATTTTTATGTACTGCAAGTTTTCGCGTTTCAGTCGGATATAAGAGATGAAACAAATTTGTTGAGTTAAAATTTGCTAAAATATTTAGATTATCAAATTTATAACTGTTATCAGATCCTGCAAAAGCGGTAGCTATTTTTGTAGGTTCTCCTATAAGGCTCTATTTGGCTATATATCGCAATTTCAGCATTGTTATATAACATTTTATAAATTTAACTGATATCGCTAGTTCAAAAATGTATGAGAGATATAAAAATGCTTACATTATAATGACATAAAATTTGAGTTACATAAGACTGACGGCAGAGGAACAGGAATAATATCATGTCCATCCAATTTATAATAGTTATGCCGGGAATATGTTAGGTTTAGTGATTCATGTCAAATACGGAAAACCGTTTGGTAAATTAACACCAGCTGGTTATAAGATCAGCGTTAAAGGTGATAATGCTGGGAGAGTTGAAATGTTTAGGAAAGATTTTATTTACACGCTGTTTTGTGATGAAATTCCAGAAGGACAACAGGTTTATAGAGTAAATAACTCGATTAACGATGATAATATTGAAAATCTCTCTTTGCAAGAAGAATTTCAACCTCGCTCTGCTTTTGGTCTTTATGAAGCCTCTTTCAAAGGAATTATTCGAAATATCCAAACAAAAAAAATATTGGTTAATTTGCAAAATAGTGGTTACCTTAGAATACATACCACAGGAACACTAACCGATCAAGTTGGTATTATAGCCATTGATTTGTTTACGAAAATTTTAACGGACTTATACCCGATGGTTTAGTGATAGACCACGCCAACCGTGTTAAAACAGATAATCGTCTAGAAAACCTCGAACTTGTCACTCAACAAGAAAATAGCAGACGTGGAAGCACAGGTAGTAATTTTAGTAAAGTTAAACCTGTTGTTTCAATAAGTTTAGGAAACGGAGAAAAACTAAAATTTCCTTCAATAACAGCTGCGGCACGACATTTTAAGATAAATTCGGCAACAGTCAAGAGAGTTGCAGATAGCAGAACAAGATTAGCAACATCACAATCAACGTTTGACAGAATCATCTTTAGATACGACACTTAATTATATTTTCTAGCTCGTTTTTAGTTAACCAATTATGATCAAACATTAACACATCGTTTTTATTGAATTTTAGCGTCATTATTGCGCTTTCATTAAGTTTTTTTTTCTGCCGCTGTTAGCAGAATTTTATTAGAATCACCTTGCATCACATTAACGTTAACAAAATAAGAATCATATCCTGATAAACATTTTCGCACTTCGTCGGCTAATTCTCTGTAATTTAATATATCAACTTTCTTATGATATTTTATCTCATCAGTCATTTATAATAATAAATTAGATAAAAATATATTATAATATGGACTTGATGAAACGACTTGCTGATATATTCGCGGACGATAATTTTATAGTAGACGATGCTGTCTCTGGCGATATAAAAAATGTGAGTCTGTTGGTTACACCGAGGATGATATTTTATTTAACAACGACGACGAACAAAACGAGATCATAGGTGTAGTTGATATAAAAGATTACAACAGACCGACAACTGGACGATATGATGTTAAGTATCATATCTCAAAGAAAATCCAGAAATTTAATTTTTCAGTAGATGAAAATCAGTCTTTTTGGCCGCTGATAAAACTCTTTTTAAACATTAAAATTCCAGACTGACAGAAAAATACAAAATTCGACTTTATATTTGTCAAGATTGTTAACCTAATGATGATCTCTGACGATCACAGACAATATCTAATATCATTATGTAAACCAGTAAAATGTAAATCTGTCAAACGTAAGTACGAGGAAATTTATAACAATATTATAACAATATAAATTTAGTTGGAAACCAGCTGTTAAATTTATCACTGTAACCCCCGCCACTTGACAAGGCTTTTATTATCTTTTTTCTGATAACTTTTTCAATAACAAATATATCTTGCTCAGTTTCTTGTAGTTCCTGCTCGTAAAAACTACCGGTTATTGGCTCACCTAATAAATCCTTTAGCGCATATGTTACTGGTATTGTCAGTAAAACTTTATCAACAACAAATACTTCTTCGCTCCAGTTACGAGAAAATCCTTTTTCAAATTTTATTTTTTTTTTTGGTCAGAGAAATTCTAATTTGATCACCAACTTTAAATTTATGTCTGCGGTACATGTTTTCATTTGCAAGAATTGGATTTTTAATTGAGTCGCTTGTGACATTTTTTATTGATCTGTGCTTCGTGTTATTATAATTATCAACAATCTGCTTTAGATCGTCGATGTATTTATTTGTATTTTTAGCCATCAAATGTTTATGTATCAGCTCGTTTAGTGTGCGATTAAATCGCTCTACGACGACAGTTTTTCCTTCGTTTCCTGTAACATACTTTTTAATGTTATTTTGTTCCAGAAACTGCTCAAATATTTTATCAAAAAACTCCGCTCCGTGATCAGTCCAGATTTTATTTGGTTTTCTTTCCGTACTAACGATGACCTGTTTTAACGCATCAGTTATTGATGTTCCAGTTTTATCCGAAACAGGTACACTAAACACGTATTTACTGAAAACATCTATGACGTTAAAAAGATATTTCTTTGGAGCGCCATCAGCGCCAACGTTAAACTGAGCAAGATTTGACACATCAACTAAATCTATCGCCCAGATATCGTCAACGGCATTTGCGACAACTTTACGTCGCGGAAACATTTTTTTTTAGGTTTATGTAATTCGGCTGCAAGATCATTGTATAATTCTTTTCCAAGACCTAACTTATATTTTCTTCCTATCATTGTTTGAACTCACCTTCTATCAAATCGTTCTCGAATATTTGCAGGCTCCATATCGCGTAGTTCATCTAACATTACTTTATCACAGTCTGATTTTGAACTCTCTGCACGAACGTTATCAGAACGTTCTATATCACGATAAAAAATATCATGACGCATTGCTATTGCATGAACTTGATTATAAAGCTCTTGTCCCGGTAGTGGATTATCGTTTTCATCTAACTGTTTGTCCAGTGGATTGTACGGCCCAGTGTATTTATGGCCAGGCATTGTCCAACCTGTCTTTGGTTTTGGAAATTTTCCAATAAATTTGTGAATATCAATACCGCTGCCACTTACCTCACGGCGATTACATGATTGAGAGTACGTAACAATTTTATCTTGTTCTATATAAGGATTTTTATCACAATCACAATTACATTTCGTTTTATTTTATTCTGTCGCATAAAATATTAATCATCTACTAAAATAACCTTGTCAGGGCATATTTCAGATCCAGTTTTCGATTTTAAAAACATACTTATTTTTCTACTGCAAACAGCGCAAATGCTTTTGAACATCATTCTATTATATTTTCCGTTGTCTCATCCTTATTTGTTGTTTTAGTTTTACATTTGACACAGTATGTTGACATATTGCTTGGTTTAGATAAAATTCGTTTCAATCTCATCATTTGCGAGAGAAGGTTGCTTGTCAAATTGCAAAATAAACTTTTAAAAAATCAGGGGATTGGGACATCTGTCGGATAAACATAATACAATAATAACCACAAGCTGATGTTCCAACCGGCTGTAGTTGATTAGATGAGTAATTTATTTTTTAAAGTTTTTTAAAAATATTTTTTTTTTTATAAGATCACTCGGAGGACGTCCGAACGAATCAAAATAATTATTATCGTAAACAGCAACCCAGTAAGCGCCGGATCCATCATCGAAGTTTTGTATGTTTATGATTTGTATGTTTATGATACACGAGCCACCTGCTGGTACATTATCTAATTCGTCTTTGGAATATACTCCACGAAATCCGACAATGTCATTCAATTTTTCAATTATATCTTAATTACTCAACGGCGTCAACGGCGTCTGGTTCCCGGTAGAGTCATTCCACGTCCTATTCCTAGCAGGTTCGGAATTAGACTGCCTGCTAACCCAGCTAGCAGAGGAGCGAAAGGAATAATTCCTCCTTGTTTTGTTTTTCTTCGCGACTTTGTTGTTGTTTTCTTTGGCGACTTGCATTTTTTTTTTCAGTTGACGTTGGCGATTTCTTTTTAGCTGACATTATATTATTATTATTGTTATATAAAACTAACGGCAACGGCAAAGCCGTCGTCTACGTCACTACCGTCAACGATAAATTTGTTTGATTCTATCACCAGAGACACCGTCTCCAGATACCGCTTTTTTAGTTGCTCCAGATACTGCCCCTGACGCTGCTGCTAGTCCAAGTGTTCCTAGTACAGGTAAAATTTTTGGCAAAATTACAGAAAGTGCTGGTCTAAAAAATCCGCCGTGTTTTGCCATTGCTGTTATTTGTGCAACAGATAGTTTGAGAACCAAGGGTTTTCCCTTATCGAGTTTATTAATTTGCTGTTGAGTTAACATTACTTTCACTGCGGCGGCGCTGTCAGTCCCCTGAGACTTTATCATTACAGAGACAGAATTACGTTTAGCAACCGCCGCTGATAATTGTTTAATTTGACCGGGTGTTAGGTATATTTCTCTAGCTGTGTATTCCGTTTTAATTTTATACTTGTTTGTTAGATTAAACTTGGACAGTGATTCTACCTTTTACAGAGTCAATTGTCAAAAATCGATCGCTAGACACAAGCATAAATACGTTTAGAGGAGCCGATTGAACGTCTCCAAACATAGAAGTTACTTCTATTTCCGCGGTTGAATTAATCATTCGATCAGAGTGTTTTGATACGTCAAAGAAAAAGATAGGATAAAGCGTACGAAATTCTTCAATATTAATCTGTGATCCGCTGTCAGCGTCCTGATATTTTTGCATCTCTTCCATCAGGTACATATACATTCTCGTAACATTTTTATCAGCGCCGGCTGTAAAATTACATTCGATCGCTCTTTCTGGGTAATATTTTGACAAATATTCTCCTAACGTTAGCGTTATCAAAAACAGAGTTACTTTGTAGTTGGCTACCAAGTCGTTCTGTTTTTTGAAAGACAACGAATACATACCTTAGTAATTGTTCGCTTGAAGTAGCTGTAATACACCATGTGTAATCGATTGAGTTAGGAACACTTGTTTGAGATATTTTATGCTGAAGAAAATAAATCTTTTTTTGTAAAAACCTCTAACGTTGTGTTAAGTTCTGCTAACCTAGCTACTGATGGAACAATTCTAGTCATCCAAAGTGCTAATTTCGTAATCACAAAATTTGCATCCGCTCCACCAACTCGAATAAGACAGTTATTTTGGTCTGCCCGATCTAAAATAAGTGTGTTTCAGCCCTCGAAATACCTTATGATAGTCGCGACAAAATCCAAATATTGTGCTTAACGGCAACATCATTGTTATTTGTTGTGATCTTGCTGCAAGAGATTTTAGCTTGGTATATCCCTCGTTATATCCTCCGTTTCGTATATTAACAAAATAATTGTTGACCAAATCTAACATAACTACTCCATTATCACCTGCACCTGGTGGTGTTATACTAAAGTTGTTGCATGCTTCTGTCAACGAATTTCTTGTGGCGTCTGCGTTCGTAGCTGCAGCTGGTTCGTCTATTCCAAGGCTTCCAGCATTATCTCTAAGAAAATTTCTAACTATCACAACATCAGCAGCAGCGTCAGCGCTATGTGCAAAAACACCATCTAAAATAAATTCTTTTTTATACGCTTGTCCTTCTCCTGTATCTTTGAACCACATCATATTTGTTGCAATTGATCTCGAATAATCTTCGCTAAATGAAATAATATTTAATATTGTACCTGCAACCGGTAACCAACTATCAATATCCTCCACTGTTTGATTTACTAGTTGGTATCGTGCACCTTTAAACAAACTCCAGCCATTATTTACTAGCGCAATTTCTGCGCCAGCTACAATATCACCATCAGCTGCAGCAAGAACACATCTGCGTCTCTGGTGTTAAATTTGTTTTGACTAGTTTTATTTGGTTCATTTGAGGTTTCATCGAAATACTCGACGTACTCGAATTCTGTTGCTGTATTGTCAGTATCATATTCCTCACCAAAATCAAGATACTTTTTAACTGACATTTTTTATTTTATAATCGCCACACGAAATTGCGACGTGTTTTTCACACGTTGGGCACAAAATTGTTAAATATGAGGCAAATCTAATTTTCGTCTTGTTTTGTTTACTAGCTTACGTACCACCTCCTCACCGCGTGCCGACAGTAATTTTTTTTTTTGTTGTAGCTATCATAGCTCGTTCTGTGTCCGCTGTTGGTGCAATATCTGATATTGCTCGTTTTATTTCCAATGCTGAAGGTGGTGGATTTCCCTTAATTTTATCAGAGACTTTTTGCCCTACTGCAGTGCCAGCTGCTGACGCAGCTCCCGTCGCAAAAGCTTTTCTGGCATCAAGAGCAATTGGTGCTACTTTACGCGCAATTCCTGAGATATTTTCAACTATTTTTGTAAATATATTTCCAAACAATCCACCTACAATAGTTCTTCGATAAATTTTTTTTGGTCTCATCTTGTTATTAAATTAAGTTTAAAAAATTTACGTGCTGCAACTACGTTGTTGCGCGCAGGTGTAAATAATACGTGACAATTTCATTGTTAAGATCTATTTGTCGTCCTGATTGATCAGTTAGCTGCATTGTTATGTTGGTTATTTGATTTTCAGGAGTAATCGGATAGTATATTATTTGTCGAGGAGTAATTTGCATCAGTGAACCAGGCGGAACATCTGGCGAAAAACTATAGATTGTTTGACCTTGTCTTCCTAAAGCAAAATACGACTCTGATGCAATGGAGCAATTGATGAAAATTGTATTTACTTCTGTTATGTTAACTGGCAGATCTCCGTCATATGATACACTTTGTTCTGCAACACTGCCGTATCGTTGGTTTTTAAATCCTAACAACGATGCAATACTGGTCGCTGGTGAAAAATAGATTATTAAATTATTTTTAATGTGATTCTGGCTCGTAGCGTATTATAGCTTGGAGTTAATTCAGAATTGTCTGCGGCAGTGTATTTTGTTATCAGCTCTCTTATCGTTTTGTTGAGATCAGTTACATTATATACTCCCTGTGGTATTTTGACTGATAACCAAGCACAAGAATTAAATATAAAGTCGTCATTGACGTTTGCTTTTACACTTGCCATGGAATGACATATTGTGGCGGGAAATTAATCCAATTTCGTTTTTGTTTATTTGAATCTAGTTCTGTTGGTGGGTTATAGTAGACAGAAAAGTTTGCGCTAGTTTTTCTCGTTTGTGACGAGTCAAGTAATAGTGTTGTTGACATTATAACAATAAATTAGTTAAGATCGCTACGTAAAATTTTGTATTCGGATGATGTTAGTAATCCACTCGATCTAAGATTATCTAATATATCAACAATTTCGTTGTCGATTTCAGTGCTTTCATTTCCTTTTGATGATATTAATAAGATAAGTCGGTCAACCATTTCTGCGTTTAATGTAAAAACTTTAACGCCAGATCCGGTTGTTACCTCTAGTAATCTTCTATCTCGTTTGCCTTCGTATTTATTAAACAGTCTTTTGAAAGTTCAATCTTTACTATAACCTCCTGGTTTATTTCGATACTGTTCTGTTGTTTTAAACATTATTTCAGCAATAATTCCTTCTCTTATAAAATCATATATTTTTAATAAATTCTTTTCATCCCTTTTTTATTTGTTCATCAGCATATAAACCAGATTCTATAGTTTTTGTTAATTTTTCTGTTAAATGTTTATATTCTTTTTCTGGCCATTTTCGAATACTGTCAACGTCTTCGATATTATATATACCAATAAAACCTTTATATTCTTCTTCTGATATTTTAATACGTGCATTTTTCTATAAAATCTTATCTGCTCTTCGATAGGCATTATTTTCACGGTAGATTCAGTCATCATTTTTTGTTGCTCAGCTAATTCCTTAGTTTACTCTGACAAATTTTGTATCAACTTCATTAACTCGACTGGCTTGACCGTCAATTCTGTAATAGTATGTTGTAGCGCAAGAGGGTTATTTATTAATCTGTCAAATTAAGCCTGTCGTGCAACAGGATTATCAATTGTACTCAAAATTTCCTCTACAATTTTTTTAGTTTCCTCTTTTGATCTTTCTCCGAGTAAACCTAAGAACCCTTTTTCTTTCATTTTTTCTAGTTCTTCCGGAGACAGTGCTGATATTTCTGATTGCTTACCGAGTACTGCTTCGGTAACAGGTTTAAAGAGTTTGGTGGTTTCTTCTTCTGCAACACGTTGTCCCCGACAAGCTTCTTCCACCCTTTTCTTAAAAGCAAATTGAGATGCTGCAAGTTTCTTCAATAATTCATTTTTTTGATGATAATCCATGATTTGTTTTTATACGCGATATAAAATTCGTCTAGAGAAATGTGTCAATACAACAACGAAACATTTTATCCGGATCATGTGCTAGTTTGTCAAACAAAAAGATATTGTATTTGTCCTTAGTTGCTCGATGATATAATTCAATAAATTTATCTTTTGTTACATTAGAACATTGCTCGTTTGCAATATTTCTAACATCAACATTATCAAGTTCAGGAAATAATATAAAACATCCCGTATTTCGCATAATAAACCTGTCAACGTTATAAAAACCTTGCGCTAGATAAACTGAATCACATTTTTTGTTACGCGATAATGAAAAATGCGACTTAATCTTATTCATCTCCTTGTTGTTTAGCGGAATATCGTCAAATACAATTATTTTATGCTCGGACGAATCAAGTTCGTTGACAGGGATTAATTCCTCTGGTTGTTTTATTAAAAATATATCATCGCCAGCGTCAAGCTCATCACGAAGTTTATCATTATATTCGCGTAATAACTCGTATTTGTCTTGTTGCGGATTAATTGTGTAAATATATACCTTATCGTAGTTAAAGTTATCGTTGAGTAAGGGATTTAGCAAAAAGTTTGTTTAACCAGAGCCTGTACGACCGACAATGAGATAATGACAATCTGGAAGTTCGTTATTATGTTTATGCTTGATTAATCGTTCGGTGTCAAAATTTAATATCGTTGACTTCGCCATTGTTGTTATATAATTTTATGTTATATAATTTACATAATATGAGCTATTACACAAAGTTTGGAACAGTTCTTACAGGATCTATTTCCGCTGACGAGCCAATAATAACTGATACGTCATCGTTAGCAAAAAAACCGGCGACACAATGACAGGAAACCAATTTATGTCAAATCAGCGAGTTCTAGGTTTAGAAACAAGTTATCCGCCAATAAATATTGTTGATACACAAGCTGTCAGTTATGCACAACTAAAAAGGATCGATAATAACAAACTATCACTGACAGGAGGAACGTTAAGTAGTAACTTGGATATGTCAGGAAAAAAAAAATTTAGAAACCGAGTATCCGCCAAGAAACTTAAATCAAACACAAGCGGTAAGTTATTTACATTGAAGTATGTTGATGATAACAAGCTTGATAAAACTGGTGGAACTGTTACAGGTAACATTAACATGTCAAGTAAAATATTATTGGGTTGGAAACCGAGTATCCACCAGCAAATGTTGATAGCACACAAGCGGTGAGTTATACGCAACTAAAATCCTTTGACGATAACAAGCTCAATAAAGCTGGCGATACAATGACAGGTAACCTTATAATGATCAATAACTCAAAAAAATTGGATTACCAACAAACTCACCACCAGCTAATGAGACTGATGCTATTAGTTATGCTCAGTTAAGAGGAGCATTTGTTCCGTATTTAAGACAATCCGGTGGACCAATGCCAGGTAATATAAATATGAGACACAACAAAATAACTACGACATATGTTCCAGTTAACCATAGTGATCTAACGAATAAAGCGTATGTTAATAGTGTATCTGGTGGTGGTATAAAACGAACCAAACACAATGTTGGGTATATTGCAACACTTTTTAAGGCAACTGATAACCGAGTTGGGTTTGAGGTAAGTGCATCATCATATTATCCTGAAAATTATCCTATCATGCTTTCTCTGATAGACAAGAATGGGCTACTAACGGAGAAGTTGAAAACTTTTGGATTAAAATTAAATGACCCATTGCAGTTACTCTTTGGCAATTTCATTTGCGAGGTCGATTAAACTCTAGTGCTGGTAGACTTTATAATTAGCGATTGGAAGGATCAAACAATGATATCTACTGGGTAATATTATACAGTACAGAAAACACTTATATTTCAACAACACAATATTTTGCGATTCCAACCACAAATACTGTCAACAAGTACTTGTATTTCCGAGTTTATGTAATCGCTGCTGAACATTCGTTTCCAGGACTAACAGCAAATTCATTACGAAATTATTACAATGAAGTCGAGAAACTTTTCACAAAACAATACGAAAAATTATGGCTTAAAGTAAATACTTTTGCTCAAATTACCTTTCTTGGACGAAAATCACTCCAAAAATTAATGCTGATAAATTTCGTAGTCGCATATGCAATTATCAGAAATAGATTGTCCTCAAAATTTTACTTTGAATCAAATAGGTTTGGTCCTTGGGTTTATTGATGAAACAGAAAGAGAATACGGTAATTTGGTGAATGAAACAGATTTTTATGAACGTGAAGTAGAAAACACGTTTGATTCCTACAGTTGGTTAAAGAAAAATGAGGCATTGACAGATGAACGATATAAGGATACTTCTTCAGATGTTTATGATAAGTACAGAGATTTTTATAGCTGATCCTTACAATAATAAGTTTCGTGAATTTCTTCATTCAGTTGTTGGTGCTACGGAATTTAATATTGTATAAAAGCTGTAAACAAATATTGTATAATGAAAAAATAGATCATCAATTTCAATCATATTTCTGAAGAAATTCCAAAACAAGATGTTGACGCTCTAATGCAATATTACAGATATTATCATAAAAACCTCTGGTGTGTAAAACAATGTTACAAGTATTACAGGCGAATACTTCGAGTAATATCATATTTACTACTGCTCCTGACAAGCTCTGGTATAATTTCGAGTGGCGCATCATTAAACCCGTTTTTGTTAATAAAATGGTGTTTCTCTTTCAACGGCGTGTACAAATATTGACCCTCGACTTGAAACTAAAAAAAAAATGCTTGTAAAACAGGAAGTATCACCTACAAAAAATTACTTGATTAGATAAGATCATATTTGCGAGATGTAAAATATGATATGGACGATTTAATATGCGAGTTCCGTATTACTGACAATATGTTAACAGATATTCTGCCAATGAGAGTTAGTAAGTACGAAAATAATTATCATAAAACATGGCTGTAACAACAGTAGTGATAGAAAACAAGTCGTTTCTAGATCAGAGACTCTCTTATTTTGTCATCATCGGAGGTGAAGAAAATGTCAGCATAGAAGGATTTTGAAGGGGAAAGGAGGGTTTCTGAGCTAAAAATCTTGTTTTCTATTGCTACTGTCCATCTCCGAAACACTCCCTGGCTACTCAAACAACCAAAAGTAATTTTTACGTTACACTGTGGAAATAATCTGAGACAAACCCTTCCATCTTCCACAACTCTTATCACGAACTCCTCACCCAATTTGAAAACTACACAATAATTTATACTGATGGATTAAAAGATGAGGAAAAGGCTGCTACAGCTTTCGTTAGTGGAAAACACACAACAAAAGTTCGCTTGCCAAATGGTACTTCAATTTTTTCAGCCGAAATCAGAGCAATAGACCTTGCTCTGTCTTATATTGAAAATAAACATATTTTAAACAGCATCATCTTCTCCGACCCATTATCAGTACTTCAGTCACTACATAATAGAAAACTGGAGAACCCATTATTAGCCAATATTCTCCTCAAAAATACTAAGCTGAGTACCTCCCACAATATAGTATACTGTTGGTTACCCAGCCATATTGGCATTAAAGGTAATGAAAAAGCAGACCGCGCTGCTAAAATGGCCATATCACTAAAATGGCCATTTCATCTGATTTGAAAATACCTTATACTGATTTTAAACCTAGTATCAAAGAATGTTTACGTCAGAAATGGCAGGCATCATTGAATGATGCTGTGAATAACAAACTTCATGCCATCAAGCCAACCCAAGGAGAATAGATTCCTTCTTACTGAGCCGTCCGTAGGGAGGAGGTAGTCATTGCAAGAATTCGAATTGGTCATACTTATTTAACCCACTCCCACATACTAAAAGGAGAAGACCCACCAGAGTGCATTTCTTGCAATGAACCATTCACCGTTAAGCACTTTATGTTGGCGTGTTTCGACCTCCAACCTACACGTGATCAGTATTACAATGTGCATGACATTTGGGAGCTCTTTGATACAGTGAGTGTGTCTTGTATTATAGAATTCCTGAAGAAAGTAAACATTTATTATAAGTTATAGCTTTTATGCTGTCACCTTCAGCAGTTTTATGTGCTATATATTCCGTCCCTAAATTTTAATTACTTTTCATCTGTCTTCATTATCATACACCATTTACATTCCCCGTTGATCGGGAAGCTTTATTTATTTATCACCGTTACCATCTTATCGTTTCACTTTCAACTGTTTGGTGTCGTATCGCTGGTCGATACGAAACCTTTTACCACTTTTAAATGATCAAAGATATAACCTTTTGTATGGCGCTAAATAGCCTAACAGTGCTGGTGCGCCGTAAAAATTCAATCAACCAACCGACCAACTTTTAATGTTTACAATGGTCGTATTTATTCGGTGTAAGAAAAACTATTGAGATTCATTGCAATCATTTTCATTTCTAGATTAGAGAATTTATATGGAGTAACGGGCTCATAATAATTGAATTCATTTATGCTAAGAAAAACTACTTTTATTTCCTGCAAACATTTTGAATCTATGTTTATTTTATTGCTTTTGGCATAAATACATTTCTTATTGTTTTCCAGTACGGCTTTCTGGGTATCATTTTTTTCAAGCATTTATGTGATCAAGATCATGACCGGATTAAATCCACCCACCCCCCAAACCCCAGGGGGTAATTTAGCGATATTGCCTAGTATATATACGATCTCAATAACTATTTCTGAGCCATTACATTCTGCACTATTTAAAAAAAAAAAAAAAAAAACCCAAAACAAAAAAACATTTTGCTGAAACGCATGCAAGATGACTTTCAACACCGGATTTGTTTTCACGTCAGAACTAGAGGTGAGGTGCATTATTGTTTTTTGGCCAGAGCTTATAACGTTTCAATATGAGACCTTTTTATTACATGTTTAGTGTCTGCATTGCCTAATCGATTAGCCTGTCCCAGTCAACATCGAGATATTTCAGGTCGAATCACGCCCGTGAAAAGAATAATTTTCTTTATTACTGGAGGAAACATCAAGCTCATGTTTTTGTTGCACACGAACACGACAGTAAAATGTGATGATGGATTGTTGGTGTCGATTGCCTACTAAACACGCATAATTCCTTGCTAAGTAGTATAATCAGCTCTGATCGGAACACATCTGTTAACTACAAGAAATCAGTGTACAACATCTTAAGATAGCAGTGTGCCTATAAATCTCACAGAAATAACTAATTACAAAACCAACTGAAGCGACAACAGTTTCATTTTATTTGATAATATTATATTAAACAACTAACGAGTATGTATAATGTCGAAATTACCTCTCATAGACCCGTACAGCATTATGAAAGAATTAATGAGCGCAGCTGATGCATGAATTAAATTACCAATGCACTGGTGTGTTTCTACCATTACAGAAAAGGTAAAATCGTTGTTCAGCCGGGAGCCATCATATCGTTTCATCTATGAGACTTAAATATACCGCACAATTTTCCAGATACGTATCTGAAGAGCCTTCATAAATGAACCAGGTACATAATTGTTTTAGAGCAAGAATGGTGAAGAATAAAACAACAAAAAATCATGAAAAGCCATTGTATAATATCGTACAAGAAAACTCTAAATTGCTAACGTTAACCAAGCCACCGGTGTGAGAGGCAAATGACGACCTTGAAGACTGACATACCAACCAAATGCATTGAAATATTTAATGAAGACGACGAAGACAGACGAGACCACGAATATAACAAGGATTGTGATGACAACAAAGATCTTCATAATCACTGCTAAAAACAACTTAATTAGAGAAATGTGTATAATACATGGAACCCACAGGAGCCCTTACACATATGCACGACAAAACATTTGCAGCAACAAATAATATGAGGAAATTATACGCAACCCTGAGAGATCGAGTACATGTGAAGAGTTGTTCTGGTGCAAAGACACAGAAGCTATTCAGTCAATACTCAGGGACGGTAAAGTAATCAAGGGAATGTCAAGTTCAACGATTAGTTCACTAACACATTTGAACTTATTGGATTTGATCGTGCAATGGGTGGCCAGTTTCAAGTTGGTGTAATGCACTATCGCAACGGTAAGTATGCAGTGATTTTACCAAATATTCGATTTAAAGCTTTTTAGTTGAACAGGACGAATGATCTGATACAAAATTACAGAGTCTACCCCGTGGCAAAATATATTGCTTACAAGACGCTAAGGTGCCTTTTAAAATCACCATCGGCGATGCAACGTCTTTTATATTAAAATTCCTTCACGGGCCAGAACAGCCTAAAGTACACGCATTGCTGCTGATGAATGAGACCGCTGTCGTATCGCAGCTGTTATCCCCCCGCTGAGGCGGTCGCGTGTGGTCGTCAACGAGTCCAAATCCCCGAGTTCAAGCGCATTGGTGATTTATAAAATTACCTGCCAATCAATCCACATGCGTACATACCAGGTAAAGACACTATGAAACTTGTGTCTAACATGCAGTGTATGTCCGTCGGTCACATCAGCGTTGTAGCATGTGGGCTCCTCCGGGTTTAAGGTGGACATTGTCTTCGGAGGGCACTTAATTATGCCACTTAACTCCACAGAAAGACTCAATGCACCATACAGTGATGTGTTAAAACCCGTAAGCCCATTGTTTCACAGTATTTCTCGTCCATTCCTGTACAGCGAAGACACCGAAGCCATTAATGAAGAAATCGACAAAGGTTTTGCAAGGATTCTCGAGACTTTGGAAAATACACAAACGCAGGTTCTGGATGGACTCTTGGCAGATACTTGGAAGGTAAAGTTCACATTTTTCCGTCCAGTCCTTTTCGCGGGTCGAGCCATATTCCAACACCAGTGCATATTCCACCGCTGACAGTGATAAGCGTAAGAAATGAAAACAACGGGTGCTTTGAATGTGCGATCTTGTCCACGTTGCATTCCGTGCGTGACAATACAGACCGACCTCGAAAATATCTACAACACTTAGGCGAACTCAAGTTTGGTAACAGAGAATTATACAGGTTACTGAGATCATATTAACAAAGTTTGAAAAACTAACTCTGATATCGCCGTTATTGCAAAACGACTATCCCACATGCACTTGGGCGGACCGAGATTGATCTGTTATTATTGAACACTATGGATGGTCCAGAGGTGCAACATCATCACGTGTGGATACAAGATTTTCCCAGACTGATTTACCAGCACAGCAAGTACATTGGAATAAAGTTTCTGTGTCGATGTATGTTTTGTATGGATGTATTCACCATTCAAAAGTTGCTTGAGAAACATGATTTTATTGGGGTGGGGAGTCAGCGAGAAGCCACCACATATGATCATTCCGGAAACTGGCAAGAACAATTGAAATGCACTGTGGTACGACAGAAGATGAAGATTCCATATAACATTTAAGCGGACTTTGAATATTTGAATGTTTCCGTGGAAACTCTTGCAGGTTCGTCGAATACAGAACACATTTTTGGACAAGTTCAATGTGAATTTTGTTACATGGTTGTCAGATGTGATGGAGCGACTGAGTTGCCAAAGTTGTACCTTCGCAAATAATCGGTCGGCATTCCTTAAATTGTTTGCGATTAACACGAAATGGATCTGTCATCAGCTTGTTTCATCTGCAGACATGATTATGACCCGCGATGGCATTCGCGAGTTTCCCCTCCTCTCATTGTTGGGTCTGTATAACGCTTTCTGCTTCACCTATGAAAATGATAGTGACCTTTGAAATATCACTGGCGCGTACATAGATCCAGCGCATGTAATTTACAGCCGCGAATTTACCCCGGCAAAACAAAAATTCCGCTTATGTTTCATAACCTGAGCGGGTAAGATTACCACTTGATCATGAAGGAGTCATAACAGCATCGAATGCACCAACAGTAATTTCCAATAAAAGGGAGCAATACACAACGTTACGGCTGGTTCAAATACAGTTCATTGAATCACTACAGTTTTTCAAGTTCAGACTATACAAACTCGTAAGCAATATTGCGGCAGGAAGTGGAGTTTTCCACGACAACGATTGTTTTATGATTATTCGTCCATGAGGTGCTGCCGATAATGAACCTAAAATGTTTCATTTGCTCATCCTCAACGGAATCTATCCATACGACTAAACAAGTAACAAGAGGTTAACTGAAACTCAATTGCCATCAATTGACGCCTTCCATTTGTCGTTGTATCGCGAAGACATTTCCGCCAACAACGACTCGCAAGTGAACATTGTCTGGTCCTCGTTCAGTTGTCGAAACCTAGGTGAATGAAACGATTGAACCTGCGCACTGGCATGCTGTTGCTGACGTATGTCTTTGAGGCTTTAAACATCATCGCCATTTGCGTGTACCAGCTATACCTCGCGTATTACTTCTCATCGTTGGTATGGCCTGGGATGCACTGATATCGAAAACTAGCTTCAAGTTGAAATTGCTAACGACATTGATTAACAGTTCTTTGTCGAACGTGATACTAGTGGCGGGATTTCTCGTGCTAACATGAGCGTTGACAGATACGGACCCTCGTCCCAATCAGTTCAATTATGTATCTGAACGCAAATGACCTGTTTGAAATCAGTGATAATGTAGCCTATGCCCTTGGGTGATTTAACTTTCAGTGATCCATCCTGCACAGGCCCACACCTACATACATGAATACGACTACAACAGTGTCCATGGATAGCGTCTTCGGAGTTCATCTTGTATACCCGGATGAGCTTCACCACCAGCAGAACGATTATCTATTGACCCTGGAGGCGCTGTTGCTGCTCCGCGAGTGGTTGCCCCAGTACCAGTGTGCGCTCTTGGACGAGAAGCAAAGCTTCTATGGGGGTAAGTTCATCCATTGCACCGAAATGGTTCTGAGCCAGCCCAAGAAACTACAACTATGATGTCCAGGTACACAACCTGCAGTTGTATCTCTGGTCGCTGGGTGCTATGGTTTTGCCAGCGTGTGTGAATAACCCCGTACATCCAGATGAACACGGACCTGATAATTGCTGCGTCTAATGAGCTTAAGAAAGACTTCCTTAAACTCATTAATAATGCCTTGTTTGGCAAAACAATGGTGAATTTGTGGAAGCGAATCTGCATTAATTTTGTTCGGGACAGCGAGCAGGATAAAGCTTGTAGACCCATTGACAGCACAGAATTTGAGTCACGTAAAATATTTGACGAAGGACTTGTTACCTTCTACTGTAAAAAACAATCCAAGTTGAAGTTGACAAAGCCTATTCACATTGGCGTATCTGTCTTGTATCTGCCAATGCTGCTCGTGTATGAGTTCTATTATGATTCGATAAAGCCGCGATACGGTGACAATATTAAGATGCTGTAAGCGTACAAGAAGTTGATGGTGATGCACATTACCATTTTTAAATTGATGACTACAAGGACATTGGTGCGACATCGCTCACTTGCGAGTTTCACACCAGCGAGTACCTAAATGGCTATCTGCTGTCAGCAATGTAAGCAACAATGTCGTTGTAAAATTCAAATATGAGTGCGAGAAAAATGTGGGATGCGACCCAAAATGTACTCGATCCTGG